>JALNIF010003222.1:0-26754 GCA_026284005.1 Thecaphora frezii | reverse complement strand
CCCGACCAGGTCCGGCGGCTGCACCTACGTACGGCCTCTCGAAACTTCGACGAGACCGATCCGCCCACCGCCCGCTGCCCACTCCCCCTTTGGTACTTTGGTACCCCCCCCCCTAAAACTCTACGCTGCTCACAGCGTCCAGCAGGTTCAGGATGGCCGCCGACTGTTCCGCCTCGAGCTTGTCCTTGGCCAGTTGCTGCCGCTCTTCCGGAATATCGACCTGCGCTTCCCCACCCGCCAGCGCTCGCTGGCCCCGCTTTTTGTTCTTGTGCTCCAGCGCCTCCCGCGCGGTGCAGAGGGGCCGCTTGGCGAACCACAGCGCCAACAGCAGCGCCATCCTCTGCTTCGGCGTGAAGCTTGGCTCAAGCCGCACCTTGGCCGCTTCGGCTGCCTCGGCCCCGTCAGGCGGGCCGGCGTCTTTGGAGGTTGCGGCCGCCTCCGCTTGCTTGCCGCCGGAACCCACCCTGGCTCGGGGCACGGCAAAGGCCGCCAGCCACTCTTGCGGAACGATGGTGCGGGTCACATCAAGCACCAGGTCTTCGGCAGGATTGACGGCCTCGGATCCGACGCTCGACGCCTTGGCCAGCGCCGAGTACTCTTTGCAGATCGCCGCCGCAGCGGCAGGCCTGCGCGATAGGCCGCCGTGCCACCTGGCCACGTGCACCACCGTTGATCCGCGTTGCAAGTGGAGAGCGCGACCGAGGTTGGTGATCTCGACGCGGCCCTCGTCCAGCGTGCGGACGAGCCGGAGGCCTTCGAGCTCGTCCGTTAGGGCGTCGGCGCAAAGCGACAGCCGCGCCGCCGCGCCTTGCTCGCTCGCCTCGAGCGCATCGTAGAAGGACGGGTTGCGCCGGGCGTCGACGGCAACAAAGGTCCAGCCAAGGAGCGAAACAAGGTCGGAACGCGTAACGATTGAGCCCGCCACGATCTCCTGGAGCAGGTACGGCAGCAGCAACTTGGCATTGTCTTCGAGCAGGCTCGACTGGATCGGCAGGCCGGCCTGTAGCAGGCTCTCCAGCAGTGCGGCCTTGTCGCTCTGGCAGAGGACGAGGCACTCGCCCGGAGGGCTGGGAGAGGCGCGGGTGCCGGGCCGCACCGCGTGCGCCTGCATCCGCACCAGTTCGGGCAACGTGTAGTCCACCACCTCGCGGTCCGAGATGCCCGTCTGGCCTCGTACCTTGGTCAGCCGCACGTACTGCGTGCTCATGACAATCACCAGGTGGGACCGGACCGGCAGCGTCCAGCAGCTCTCCCTCGACGCCACCAGTACCTTGATGACGCCCTGCTCGAACAGCTGCAGCATCAGCGCCTGGTCGTGCGGGGCCAGCCCGTCGTGCACGACGCCGAAGCCGTGCATCAGCGCCTCGTGCAGTGACTCATCTCTGATCGAGCCGAGGATCGCCTCGAGGTCGTGCGAGGGTACCCCGACGAACGCGTCGATGTCTAGCTCGGAGGCGGATCGCGTCACCAGGTCCGACGCCACACCGAGGCACTGGCTGCGCGACGGCACAAATATGATGCTGGGGCCCTCCATCGCGGTCTCCTTCATCTTGTCGTAGGCGGGCTTGATCATCGTCTTGAGCAGCCCGGCAGAGTGGGGCAGGTCGAAGGTCTGGAACGACAGCGCCAGGGAGCTGGGACGGTTGCGCGGATGGAAGCTGTAGATCTCGGCCTCCCCCACACCCAACCACGCGGCGAGGCTGCCGGCATCGTCGAGGCTGGCGCTGGTGGCGACGAGGCGCGCGGGTTGCTTGCGCTGCGAGTTGGCCCACAGCAGCCGGGCCAGCGCGAGCTCGTAGGTGGCGTCGAGCAGGTGCAGGTCCTCGACGATGACGAGCGATACGCGGTCGAGGAGTTTGGCGCCGCCCAGCGAAAGGACCCGCAGCCACGCCAGCGAGGTGGTGTAGATCACCTTGTCCGGATTCGCGACCGACATCGCCTTCTGCACCGCCGACGATGTAAGCGCGCGCGCCACGTGGACGTCCTTCTGGCGGGCGATGCCGGCGGAGGCTCCGCAGAGCGCGGAATCGAGCAGCTCTCGTCGCGGCAGCAGAACCACGACGGCCTTGCCGGGAGACTGTTGCATCGCGTGCCAGGCCGAGAAAAAGGCGACGGTCGTCTTGCCCGAAGCGGCGGGAGCGCAGAGCAGCACGTTGGCATCGGTGTGCGCGATGGCGTGGAACGATTGGGTCTGCAGAGCGTTGAAGCAGGCCATGTGCTGGGCGTACAGGGTCTTGAGCAGCTCGTCGGTGATCGCCGACGAGGTCGGAAGCAGTGGCAGGTCGAGGAGCTGCTGGTGGTTGGCCGGCTTCGGCGGCATGACGAGCTCGTCGAAGCCGACCCAGGCGATGTCTTCGGCGCCGATCCAGCGATCCGAGATCCAGCGGACGCTGACGCCGCTCGGCTGCGGATCGCGGACGGCGATAGTGAAGGACAGCGTAGCGTGCGCCTCGCCCGGCCGTACCGCGTGCCGGGCCCACTGCAGCACGTCGACCTCGTTCTCGTCCTCGACCCACACGTAAAAAGTCTCAGACCGGTCGTGGAGACGCTCGTTCCACTCGAATTGGCGTCGGATGTGCAGGTCGATGCGCAGCAGGCCGTGCGAGAGCGGACGGAGCGCCGTCTCGACCTCGAGGCGCGGGAACGATCGGGCCGCCACGCGGATCGCCGAGCCGAGCCGCTCGTTGAGGTGGACGAGCTTGCCGAGCTCGTCGGCCGACATCTCGGCCAGCTCGGCCACCTCGACCTCGTCGGCCCAGCGGGTCAGATTGTAGAGGGTGTCTGCGTTGAGATTGCTCTGCATGAGCGGATGGTCAAACGGCCACATCCGGCGCTCGATCGCCTTGCTCATGCCCATCAGCGCCGCCGTCGTCGGCGCCCACCTTTTGCTCAGCGCAATCTCGAGCAGCGATCGGATGATTCGGCCGGCGTTCTGCGCCACGTAGGCCGAGTCCGATACCAGCGCGAAGTCCTCGACATAGGTCCGCGAGATGTAGGCCTGCAGCAGGATGTTGACCTTGCCCGGCGACGTCTCGATGCCGCCGGGAACCTGGCAGGGCGCGTTCTCGAGCATCTTTTTCAGTTCCCGCTCCTCGGTGTCCCGGGGTACGATCTGCTCAAAGTCGGTGGCCAGGCTGAGGATCCCCAGCACGTCGGCCTCGGTCATCCTGGGCCGCAGCTTCTCGTTAAAGATTTCGATCGTCCGGTGTCCGATGTAGTACTTGGCCGCTATGCGTCCCATCTCGGTGACCTCGAGATGCCCGGTGGTCTCGTCGTACCGGAGCATCTTAGCCTCGACCAGCTTCTTAGCCGCCGAGGTGACGAGTTGGAGTCGCTTGGCGCCGAGGTGCGGGTCGTCCTCGACCTCTTCATGGACCATGCCGTAGGTCAGCGGCGTCCGCTTCATCCGCGTGAAGAGGTAGGTGTAGCCAAGCCACGAGACGCCATCGCGGATGTTGGTGACGGTGCCGAGCGACACCTCGGCGTTGAGTGAGTCGACGAGGCCGCCGATAAACTTGGACTCGATCGGGTGCTGCGACGTGATGGCGTCAATGTAGTGGGAGAGCCGATCCTGCGACGTGCAAATGTAGCCGACGCCGAGGTCCTCGTACTGCGGACGTCCCGCCCGTCCGAAGATCTGCAACACATCGAGGATCGAGAGGTCGACAAACTTGCCGGCCGACGAATCGTAGACGTCGGTGCCCTTGATGACGACGGCGTAAGCTGGCAGGTTCACGCCCCACGCCAGCGTCGCCGTACAGCACAGGACTCGGGTGATGCCGGTCTCAAACAACCGCTCGCTGAGGTTGCGATCGCTACGCAGCATGCCGGCGTGGTGGATCCCGAAGCCAGTCTCGTAGAGCTCCTTCATCTCCTTGTTCCGGCTGGCCTGCAGATCCTTGGAGAAGGAGCCGAGCTTCGGGTTCTCGTCCCTGCCCGCCGTCATGTGTTCCAACAGGCCCTCGTCCTTGAACATGTCGCGCAGCATCTGCGCCGTCTTGACCGTCTCCTTGCGTGCGTGGACGAAGACCATCACCTGGTGTCCGGCCTGCACGAGCTCCGAGACCTTTTCGAAAACAGCCCTGTCCAGGTTGGTGCGCGCCCGCGGCGATCCCGCCTTGCCCTTGACGCCGATAAAGTGCTGCTGGAGGGGGACGGGCCGGAAGGACGAGTCGAAGTAAAACAGGCCCTGGTACCGGTTGACGCGCAGGAAGTCGGCCACGTCGATGTAGTTGGGCAGCGTCGCCGAGAGGCCGACGATGCGGATCAGCGACTGGCTCGACTCGACGAGGCGCAGCGTCCGCGCAACGATCGTCTCGATGACGGCACCCCGCTCCTCGTGCAGCAGGTGGACCTCGTCGATGATGAGCAGCCGCACCTTGGTGGCGAGCTCGCCGTCACCGGTCGGCTTGCGCGTCACGACGTCCCACTTTTCGGGCGTCGTCACGATCATCTGCGTCTCGTCGATCTCCTTGCGCGTCAGCTGCATATCTCCCGTCAGCTCGCGGACCTTGATGCCGAGGTACTGCAGCCTCTTGCTGAACTTGCGGACGACCTCGGCGGCGAGCGCTTTCATCGGCGCGACGTAAACTATCTTGAAGTCGTTCTTGGCGATGCCGAAGCCGTCCGCGCCGCGGCCCGCGATCGGATCAACGTTCTGGGCATACTGGCTGATGGCCCGGAGAACCGTCAGCATCGCGACGTCCGTCTTACCGGCACCGGTCGGGGCGCAGACGAGGAGGTTCTCGTTGGTCTTGTAGGCGAGCGGGTAGACGACGCTCTGCAGCCGATTGAGGCTCTTGTAGCCGGGGAAGGCGCCACGGCTGAGCGTGTCCATCTCGCCGATCGGGATGAGCCGCTCGTTGATGCGGAACGGAACCGTCTTGGGCGGGGGGATGGTGACCTCCTCGTAAAAGGAGTGCTCCTCCCGCGTGGTGCCTACCGGCAACGCAAACCTGTGGCCAAAGACTGACAGCACGTTGCCCTGCGGGCCCGACGAAAAGACGTGAGGATATTTGGGCTGGTCCGAGGTAACGCGGTCGCTCAAAAAGAGCGGGCGGCTGGCCGCCGCGGCGAGGCTCTCTTCGCGAATCTGCTCGAGCTCTTCCAGGGTGTAGCTCCGCTCCTGGATCGGATCGGCCTCACGGTGCTTCTGTGCCTTTCGCATCTCGTTCCTCAGCTTCTTGGCGGTCCGCTTCTCCTCCTGGCTCTGGACCACCACCTGCGAGCCGGGCGTGTAGGGCTTCGCCGAGGCCCAACCGCCCTGCTGGTGAGGAGCCGGCGTGCCGAGCGCGACTCTCCTTGGGCCAGCAGCGCCGGTAGCGCCGGACGGCTGGTGGTCGCGGCCGGTCGAGGAACCGGCGGATCCCTGGAGCTCGCGTAGGAACGGGTCCCGCTGCGTCACGAGGAGGCTGACGAGCTCCAGCTGCTCGAACCCGAGGATGTCGGCGAGCTCTGCCGACGTCTCCTCGGCCGAGCGGGACGATTGCAGAGCGGCGACGAGGCTGTCCCGGATGCTGCTAGCGATGGCGGGATCGTCGGGGTAGGTGCGCGCCACATAGTCGTCCAGTTGGAGCGCCGCCGAAGACGAGGGAGCCCCCGCCCTGAATCCGTGGTCCTCAATCTCGTCGGCGTAGACGTCGATCGCCGTCTGGGCCGCCTCGTGCTCTCCGTGGACTGCTTCGACGTAGCCCCGAAACTCGGACCACAGGTCGTCCTCGAGCATCGGATCCGTCGCCGGCCGCGCCGCATGGGCGCCCGTCGATGAGGGTCGAAGGCCATCGATCGAGGCATACAGAGCGCCGATCAGGTCCTGGTCATCGTCGAGGGTGCGAGACGATCCCGAGGACCTCTCCAGAAGGCCTCGCAGATGCTCGCCGAGCGGAGGTGCGGCGGCCGCGGACGCCATCCTATCAAACAAGGGGGGAGGCGGGGAATATGAATGGGAGGATCTCCTTGGGTGCTTTTGCTGCCGCTCAGCAGCAGCCTTTTCGCGGAATGCGATAACCGGTAGGCAATTCTCTTTGCGAGATGCGCTGCGTGCGGCGTTGCTAGGGTGGCGCGCACGATGTGACGAAGAAGCGTCGGTCGGGATGTTGGTAGCGCTTTGTCAGGGCTGCTTGGCTGCTCGGCTGCTTGGCTTGGCTGCTTGGCTTGGCCCCCGGCGTCTGCGCAGCCGGCTCTATCTGGCGCCGACAGAAAACATGGACAGTGCGCAGCCGATGGTCGCCATTCTGAGCCGCGAGTCGCCGACGAAGAAAATCTCCTTAAGTCACGTGGCTTTAAGAGCCGCGTCGCGTAAACGAACACGTCATTGCCTTCCCCCTTTTTTGTGCTGTGGCTTGTCTAACTTTATTTTTGTATTTTCCCCCTTCCCCTTTTCCCCCTCTCGCGCCTCGCCTACTTTTCGCACCCGCGTGCTTAGCTTGCCCAGCTTGGTTTTTAGACCGGCCCCTTTGGATGTTTGGATATTCTTTCCACCTTGCATGCAGCAGCCTGTGTCGACGACGCGTTCAACCTTCCCGGTCGAGACGCTCGGTTATTCGCATGTCTGCACTCGCGTCCTCGTCGTGCTGCAACGTTCGTCGAAGCTGCTACGAATTGGCTGAAGTAGGGCCCGGCACACTCCCGCTGCGGCCGCGGGGCGACCAGGAGACGGGGCGGCTCCGATGAGGCGGACGCCTAGGCGGCTCGGTCGGCACTCACACCTCGTCCAGGGTCGACATTACACGTACTTGGACGCATGGCGTCCGGTGAACGGCATTGCTGGCTCGGATGCGCGGGCACGGCTTCGACGCTCGATCTCGCTCGATGGCTGCATCGACGAGATTGTGGGTAGGACCGTGTCGCTGGCAGCCCGACGACGAGCTGCTTCTTTGGTCGTCGTCTACTCGCTCCGACGCCAGCGCGGGCCACCCTGCCTGCTGGGCCTCTGCGGGCGAGCTCTGCAGCAGGGCCACACCGCAACGAGGGACGTTGGAGTTGTGCAGCTGCATCGGTCGCCCGTCAGACGGCAGAAGCATCTTCGATTCGCCCTGGGATTCGAAGCCAGCGCCGCGGGCTGGCTGGCCTCGTTCGGCACCGCGGCCAACGCAACGAAGCTCGCGGGGATCGGAGGCGAGACGTGGAGGAAGCGGCGCGTGTCGCGGGACGCGGAAATACACAAGAGGCGGTCGAGGCGGGGCCTGCCTGAATCGTCACACAAACGTGCATCGCGATTATATCGTGTAGTTAACTCTAGCACCGATGGCACACCGTCGATGCATCATCTGAAATGTGCTTCCAAGGGCGGGTGGAAGGCTGTGACCGCGGCTGGAGGCTCCGTCTGCTGTGGGCGAGGCCAGGCGTGTGTTCGTGTGAGTGGTGAGTAACGCGCGTTTTAAGGGTGCTGCTTCGCTCGTCACTCGTCACGTCGGAAACTTGAATTCGACTCGCGCCGCCCTTTGTGGAAAGGTTTTTTTTCCTGTAATTAAGATTCACATGTGTGAAGTGCGTCGTATTCGAGGGCGCGCCGATTAAAAGCCGCCACGCCTTCGTGAGGTGACGGTAGAAAGTGTGGTGGACGCCGTTCAAGGCGCGGAAAGAGGCAGAGGCAGGGAGAGGGTGCCAGAGCGAAGCAGGCAGGGAGAGACACACACACACACATAGAGAGAGAGAGAGAAAGAGAGAAAGTGGTGAAAGTGTGCACGAGTATGAGAGCACAAGCGCCATCGGAAGGGCGGGCCACGGTTGCATCGTGTCGCAGCAGCCAGCCCACCGCATCCTCGTCCCTGTCTTCGTCCTCGTCCTCGTCCTCGCCCTCGTCCTCGTCCGCGTCTGCACTGTCTCGGCCTCGCTCCAGTCCCCTCTCTTCCCCTTCCTCTCTCTCCCTCTCGTCCTTGCCGTCCCTCTCCTTCCCTCTCCTCCCACCTTCATTCCTCCTTTTCCTCCCTCTTGCCTCGGCCTCGAGCCCGTTCCCGCCGTGTCCGTCCCATCCTTGCAACGATCCTCCCATCCGCCCTGGTCCCCCTTCCTACCGCCTGCTTCCTCATCTGTGCACCATCTTTCCCTCAGCCCAACCAACGCGCTAGAGAACCTGGCAGCTCCACGCATTTGAGCCATCGGCGGCCCCTGCCAGCTACAGCCCTCTGCTTTCCGAACAGCCCATACGCGATCCGCCACACGTCGACCAGCTCGCGCCATCCACGTGCCTAGAACGGAACGTCCCTCCCTTACACCACCGTCGCCACTGTCGCCGCCGTCACAGCTCCTCCCGTCATCCGCCGCTTGCCACCGTCTCCTAGGTCTTCTGGTCTACGCTCTGCTCGCGAAATCCCTGCACTCGTCGGCTTGGCTCGGCTCGATCCCGGCCTTGACGCTGGTTCCTCCACGCCGACGTCAAGGCGTCGCGTAGGCTCCTCGGGCGCTCGAGCTCCTTCGAGCTGTCTGTGCCTCTGCGGCATCCTCTTGGTGTGCAACTGCTTTGCAGACCACCTCCTCGCGCCCTTTCGCGTTCCGCTTTCGCACCAAGAGGCCCTCCCTCGGGGAACCAGCTGCCATCCACTGGTGCCCGTGGCCGTGGTCGAACCGAGCCGCTTTCCTTGGCTTGACATCCGCTGCATCGCACCGTTCGAGCCTAGCCCGGCCTCAAGTTTCAACCGCCCAGTACGATCGGCGCTGATACCACCATGGACGCCATCATGGAGACGCCCGACCGGGAGCGGGCGATCCTGCAGCAGCGAGCCGCCTCGGCAGCGGCGGTCACCAGCTTCCCTGGACAGACGCCGGACAGCAAGGAGCTGCTCGCGTCGCATCCGCACCTCCAACATCAGATCAAGAGCAGCCCCACGTCCGCCTCTTCCGATAGCTTCTCGTCCTATATCCACAAGGACGCCGCCATCATCCAGCACCGGTCCAGCTCGCCGCGGGCCGAGTCAGGGTCGCAGGAGTCTGGCGACGCCCTCTCGGGACCAGGCAGCCCCCGGTCGCGCGTCCAGGCGCGGCTCGACGCGGCGGCCCTCGATGCCCACCGCAGGTTGCCGTCATTTGACTTCTCCCACCCCATCCTGCCTATGCGCTCCGTCTCTGCGACCACGCCTATCCGTGGGGGCAGCTTCCCCCGAGCCGATCGCCACGTGGTTCGCGTTCACGAGTCCGCGGCCGTGGACGTGAGCCAGCTCCGAGAACAGGTCCGCGCCCAGTCGCTCCACCACGAGACGTTCGCCCCGATGTCCGTCGCAACGCTCTACCACCGACCGGCGCACGAGGGACTTCCGCAGTGGGAACGCGAGGGATCTGCCGTCTCGGCGAGCTTCACCGACAACAAGGAGAACGACAAGGCTGGCCAGCGAGAGGAGAACAGCAAGGGCGAGATCCGACGCCGGCGCAGGACGAGGCCCGACGAAGCAAACGTGCTCGCCACGGCGTACGCCGAGAACGCCTTCCCGGACCAGGAGACGCGACAACGCCTGGCCGATCAGGTCGGCATGACTGTCAGGTGAGTGGCAGCGGCTGGGCGCTGCTTTGATGGAAGCGCGAAGCTTCGCTTGAACTGCCAAACCGTCGCCGGGCGCCGCACGCGGGGGGACCCGCCGCCCCGGTTGAGAAAGGGGAAGAACCGGAACGGGGAACATCCTGACTGACGCGATCTCTCCCGGGCGGAACCTCGACGCGATCCCGTCTGATCCTCTTGCAGAGCCGTCTCGGTCTGGTTCCAGAACCGCCGACAGGCCGAGAAGAAGCGTTCTGGACGGTACGGCGGTTCGGGCATCGTCGGAGGCGGCGTGTCCCGACCGGCGCAGCCCGCGGCCGCCGCTGCGCGGGTTGTTCCGACGCATCCGCTCAAGGCAGAGGGAAGCTCACACGGCGGCACCGCCTCGACTGCTGCGCCAGGGCCTGCTGCTCGTTACCCGCTCACGTCGACGCCCGTCAAGGGAGACCACGTGTCATCTGCCTCGCTCCCGGCGCCCATCGACTTCTCGCAGTCCAATAAGGAGAATGTTCCTCCCTGGGCGGCCGCCGCCGACGGCCTCGGAAGAGAGCCGGAAGGCGCCAAGATCGACACCGCCAACGAATCCTTTGGCGATATCTCGTCACAGCGCGGTCCGCTCGGCTTTCAACGTTCGGGCTCCCGCGACCTGCGCGACCTCATCATCGCCGCCAGCCCCGACTTCCGGCACGGTGGTACCGAGATACTTCCATCGTCGCACGAAGCGTCGGCCTCGGTTCGAGCCGGTGCGTTTGCCCTGGCGCACGCGGGCTTCGCCCGCGTGCGCTCGGCCCCGAGGATGTCGCTAGACGAGGTGCTGTCGCGACGTCCGAGTGAGGCAGATGCGACGCTGAACGACCGTTCGAGCGACATCGAGGACGAAAGTTCCAGCACCATCCTGCCTCCGCGCAGGCTCCTCTCGCGTGCAGCCAGCACCTCGACCCTGTCGCTCGTAACCACGGCCGGCGGTAGGGCCAGCCTCGGTAGCATCACGCCGCAGCCGGACCGGTCCGCCTCCGCGGTCAAGGGGGCGTCGCTCAATGCGCGCCTGCCTCCCGACGTCACGGCAACGCTGCAGCGCCAGGGCGTCATCGCCAGCGCCGACGACGAGCTGCAAGAGGAGCAGCGCAAGGCCAAGCTGATTTGGCAGAGAATGCAGAGCAGCAGCGCCAGCAGCAGCGAGGCCGACCGGCTCGGCTCGGAGGGCGGCCGGAAGGAGAGGGAAGAGGACGAGGAGACGACGCTGCGCATCATCGCCAACCGGCGCGCTGCCAGGGCGCAGGCGTCAGGACGTCGACACGCGGGCCTTCTCGATGCTGACGCCCGCTCGGCCATCCACCAGCAGCGGCCCGTCCAGGCTTCTCCGGCCGCCGCTGCCGTCGCCGGTGCAGCTGCTGCCGCTGATGGCAGCCAGCCGTCGCTCGGCTCTCGGCTCGGACTGTCGAAACGGACCCCGAGCCTCGACTGGGCGGCGGGCCGCGACCGCTCGGCCACCGTGGCCCTGCCGCAGAGGACGGCCAGCACGCTCGTGGTCAAGGGTGCTGGGCCCGCCGCCGCGCCGAACACTGCGACGCTGGCTCGGCCCGAACCCGAGGCCAAGGCGCTGCCAAGATCCGGAGCACGACGAACGGCGTCGCAGACGCTGAAGAGGTCCGGCACCACCGTGGCGCCGAGCCTTCCACCGGCCACGGCAACGCCTTTCCGGAGCACCAAGCCCACCAACGGTGCGCTGCACGGGTCCGCTGCCACCACACCTCTTCCTCCGAGCCGACGGTCCAGCCCACGGAAGAAGGCGATGCCGGCCACATCGGCTCCTGCGGCACCCACGATGCCCCTAGCGGCTGCACCAGCTGTTCCGGCAGCAGCGGCGCCGGCGCCTCAGGCCAACGACGAAAACGTGTTCGGCGGCCCGCCGCTCTCGCGGACGATGCGTGCGACGCCGGGCAGCCCCAAACGACGCCGCATTGAGCAGCCCGAGCCGACCCCGGAGCGCGACGTCGGCGGCCACCCCGCGTCGCTGATGAGAAACGCAGACCGGGTGCTCGGATCGCCGATGTTTGTCTCGCGCGGCATGATGCACCCGCACTCGTTCCCCAGCAGCTCGCATCCGGCCTTCCTCTCGACGCCGCGCACGCTGGCCTCTTCGCCGTTCAAGGGTTCCGGACTGCCGCTGTCGGCGCGCTCCGATCGCATCGCGTTCCGCACGCTGGCCGGCAGCCCAGCCACCACGCCTTCGTCCTGCAAGCTGGCGATCCCCGACTCGGCGCGGGCCAGCTTCGAGAAGCCGCGGGTCCGCCCGTTCCAGTCAGCGCGCGAGTCGAGCGCGCGGGATCAGCGGAGGCCTCTGGGCGATCGCAGCAACGGTTCGCGGACGCCATCGCAAGAGTCCAATGACAGCGGCTCCCACTCGCACACCAGCGATGAGTGGGCCTCGAACCTGTCGAGGGACGCCGGCAGCGCCGCCGCCGCCGCCTCGTTCCTCTCGGCGACGCCCTCGCGCATCCTGGCCGAGGTAGGGCACGGCAACGGCGTCACCATGTCGGCCGAGAGGGTGTCCAACCGCCACGACGACAGCGGCTTCTTTGGCAGCGAGAGCGAAGAGGAGCAGCCGCTCGCCGCTGTCCGGACCAAGTCGGTGCTGGGCGCGGTGGTCGGGGGCCACTCGCGCTGGGCCAAGTCGCGCAGCAGCCCAGTCGTGCCGAGGAAGAGGAAGGGAGGGTCCGGCGACGCCTCGGACGACCAGCGCGCCGCCGAGCTGCTACTGGGCCTGGGTCAGAGGCACGAGGCCCAATCGCAATAGGCGCCCGTCTGCAGCGGTCCAAACTGGAACCTCTTCCTTCGGTGCCACTTGCCTCCTCTCTCGGTCTGGATTTCTTTTGGCTCAAACCTCTTGTCCTGTTTATTGTCCGCGGTCGAAACGATGACGCTTGGTCGTCGACCCATCTTTCACGTTTCGAGGAGGGGAAGGCCGAGGAGAAAACAGGAGTAGGTAGCGAACGTGGGGGTACCGCAGGCAAAGTACCAAGAGGAATTCCCCCAACTCCTTGACAATCTTCACCTTTTTCCCTCATTCGCTCCTTCGACCCGCCCGACTCTGCACCTCCCTTTTTCTATGCTACCTTGTTCGCCCCTCCCGTCATACCACCTAACCTAACGTAGCTAGCGTATTATGGAAATCCAATAGTCTGCACCCTCGGACCGACACCCGTTGGCGGCGTCACCGTCATGAGGAGGAACGTAGAGAGGACGTATCGATGGACCGTGATGGGGCTAGAGATTCAAAGATCAAAAGCAAGGCTAGTATACAAGATGCGTGCGATCGGCTCGGCTTAAGAGTTATTACACTTTCACTGTGCGGGCAGTCAAGAGCGAGAGGGGGGAAGAGAAGTGGTGTGAGCCTGTAATGCCCGTATGCGACGTCGCAATCCCAGGCACCGTCCGCCACCACCGGGTTGATGGTCCCCTTTCGGGTAGTTGCTCTTCATCCCGCCATCACGAAAAGACGTGGGGAGATTTTGAGATCCCCACTCACCAGCTCTACGCTCCTGCCCCTATGGGTCTCACGGCGCATCTCGACCTCCGTCTCACCTTGGATATCGAGCTCGAGGTATTCCACCGTAAACAGCCTCATAATCATGCTCCACGCGTAGACGGTGGGGTAGTCGAGCGCCGTGCGGTCGTCCGACAGCTTGTGCCACACGCGCGGGAATGGGTTGGGGATGACGTGCAGCACTGCCACGCCCGCGTGCAGAAAGGGGAGGTGGTCGTCCTCGATACCGCCCAACGCCGGATGCGCGTTGAAGAAGGACGAACGGGTTTCGCCCTTGGCGCCGGCGGGAAAGAGGACGCCGGCCTGGCGGAGGCGCTTCTCGGCGTCCATCAGCTCGGCGTGGAGCCACTCGGTCGGTTTAAAGTAAGACGGCACCGAGGGGTTGGGCGCGCCAAGCAGATCCAGCAGCACGAGGTGCTCGATCGTATCCATGTGGCGCACCGGCGTGTAGGTGCTGTGGAAGCGTCGCGCTGTGAGTCGGACGCCGTGCGAAGCGCTCTCCAGGTAGTCCGAAGGGCTCCAGTAATGAGTTGTCCAGTTCTTGGCGAGCTCCCTGCTCGTTCAAAGGGTTAAAAAGGAGGTCCGAGAGAAAGAAGGAAGGGGACGCACCAGGGTCACTATGCATTAGCACGCTGCGGGGGCCGATGGACGCCTCGATAGGAAAACACACGTCCAAAGGGGACGCGACGCCTCACCTCGAGCCGTAGATGGAGTCGGTGCTCGTCCACTGGCGGTAGGCCTCTTCGCCGTCGAACAGGACGATCTGCAGCGTCGTTTCCTCGCTCCGGGTGAGCGGCTTGTTGGGCTTCTGATTGTGGATCCTCCTCTCCCTGCGATCCAGAGCGTCATCGAGGGCGGCGGCGACCTCGACGAGGATCGCGCAGGGCGCCGCGCTATCGGTGGCGCCGACAAAACCCGACATGCCGCTCGCCTGCGGGAAGAATTTGGAGTCGTAGTGGGCCGCCAGGACGAGCTTGCGCGGTGCGGCCGGGTTCTTGGTGAGGACGATGTTGGTCATCTTTTTGGGGCCTTCCGGCGTCTTTGCGACAAAGGTGGGTGTATCGATCTGCCACCCGAGCTTGCCGCTCGTTGCGTCAGCCGCCAGGCGGGTGCGGAATACGTCGAGGATGTACTCGCGGACGAGGGTGCTGTTGTCGGTGTCTGGGGCGCGCGGGATGAGGATGCGCGAGAGGAGGCTCGACGGGTCCTGATGGTTGATAAGGGGCGCCGGCTCGGCCAACTGTGCGAGCGCCGCGAGGCTCGAGTCGGGCAGCCGCTTGTAGTCGCGCTTTTCAGGGCGGACGGCGTGGGCCGAGGCAGTGCCAAGGAGGGCGGAGTGGACCAGCAGCAGCAGGAGGAGCGCCGCCGTCAGCGCCGCCACCCTCGGTGCGCCAGCTACGCAGCGGGCGGCGAACATCGGTGCCAGCTGGAGCGTTACGGTGGACAGGCGAAGCGGAAAAGGGGGGCAAACCAAGAGGCGGAGGCAAAGGATCAAGGATCCGTGGTGGTCGAGAGGATTGGCGGGACGATGGAGGCGCAACCAGTGGTAGCTGACAGCAAAGCAACAAATAAAGCCAATAAGTATTTCTAAGGCCGACCCACACACGTCGCGCACGGACTCGCGCTCGAGGCGAGGGTGGATTCACATTCAATTTGTGCTTCCTATTCACACTCTTAATCGATTCCAGTATGAGAATGCTTGTGTGATGCAGATTCAGAATTAACGATTTAATGGCGATTAAAGGGACCAGTCACAAGTTGGCCTTGGCGGGCGGACCTTTGCAAGCGCAGCACAGAGCGGCAGAGAGCGCCTGACGGTGTCGCCGCCTCGGAACTCGGGCATGGCGCGTCGCTCGGAGTGGAACCGTGGCCGACAACAACTCCACTTTGGCTTCGCAGAGGCGACACGGCGGCCCACCATCATCCCATGTCCATCCTTCCCCCCTGCCACCTCGTCATTCTAGCCCTCGAGGGCACAAATCGCCACATACTCGATAGCCAAGCGACAGCTGCAAAGCCCACAGACACTCTGGCATCCACCATGCCGATGTGAAGCGGCGGCGCCTCCCGATCCAGCCGATCCTCGCACCCTTGCCGCTGCCTCCCGTCGACATCCTATCTCGCATTCGGCCTCTCTTTTCCCCGTCCGACTGGCACTCTCAGACCGTCTAGGTGGGAGATCGCTTGAGCAGAGACTGCCGGACCTAGCGGCGCTCGCCGACCTCCACCATGTCGATTCCGGTGCTCGACGAGCAGTTCCTGCCCCGACTGATCTGTGTCTTCTATGCCATCTTTCATCCGACCGAGGGGCCCAAGGTCATCTTCCAGGTGCCTGAAGGTTCTATCAGCGACCAGCGCCTCGAGGAAAAGCCGAAAAGCGCTTCGCATGCTCGCGAGGCTCGTGCCGATTTTTTGCCGGGTACCAGTGGCCAGCCCAACAAACCTCCGGGCGAGGCGTCTACAAGCACCGGCAAAGGACAGCTCGGCACCGGGGAACCGCTGTTTGACTTCTCGTCGCTCTCTGAGTACCTGATACCCAAGGCTCCTCTCTGCGGTAGGCTCGTCGCCTGTACCGCGAGGGGCGCACGAAGAGCCCGCCTTCGTCCCGCGCACCGAGATGCATCGCCTCGCTCTACTTCCCCCTCGCCGACGGACCGGTCCGCCTCGCCTCGCTCGGAGCTGGGTTCCTCGGCCTGGTCTTCCTCTTCGATATTGGGCCGGCGGGGAGCCTGGTCGCCTCCGGCGAAAGGGACGGCCACCTCGTCTCGTACCTACAAGATCCTCGGCAATCCGATCCTCATCGAGGATGCGGCCCGGTATCGAAGGAATAACTTCATTTTCAACCTCTGCTTCGTTTTCGAGGGACACGCCGATGTCCGGGCCTACGAGCCCGTGGTGCGCAAGTGCGGAAGGGTGCTGCGCAGCCTCGAGGTGGGTTGATGCTTTCCCTCACGCCTTCCTTTTTCCCACCTGCGTTGGATGAGCGCTGACAAGATCGAGCGGCGCACCTTTTGCTGCGCGCCGCCATCCGCGTCTCCAGGAGTCGCAGTCCTTCCTCTCCAACCCAAAGAGCATGCAGAGGGTGTACGGTATCATCGAGCAGCTCTACGAGGACCTCAACTCGTACTGCGAATCGTTCGTGGCGCTGCCAGAGGCTCCCTACACCTCGTATATCAACGCCGCGAGCCCGCAGGCGTTGAACAAGCTCTCATCCCCGATGATGGGGCCCAACGACTTCATATCGCTCGGAGCTAGCGCTGCTTCGCTCAGGGACGAGCACCAGCGCAAGGTGCTCGCGCAGCATCTGCGGCACATGCAAGGCTCGCCGTCCCGATCGTTCGAGGCCGACCCGAGGGTGGCAGCCCAGACGCCCGTGTTGGCCAGGTCCCGTGCGCCTTCCGACACCGACAGCCCCCGCTCGGTGCTCTCCCCGCTGACGAGCATCCATCCAGAGCATCTGAGACGAACCTCGTCGGTGGGCGAGGCCGACACAGCGGTGGCCTCGAGCCCGCGTTCGCCCGAAGCCATCCTGTCTATGCTTCCGCCGCGGTCACGTCGTCCAACCGTCTCCCGATCGGCGACACTGTCGGCCATTGCCGGGTTCGGTAACGGCAGCAGCAGCGGCAACGGCGCCGCGCCGAGTCCAACCTCCTCGATGGCCAAATCCTCGTCCGAAGCACGCTTCACCGCGTTCGGAAGGGTCAGCGCCGAGGAGCAGAGCGAGCTGGCCAAGGAGCTCATGGCATCCGAGGGCGCTGGTGCCGGGAGTGTGGCGCCGGGCGATCCCGCGATCGCCGATCAGGTGAACGGCGCCCTCAGCGCGCGCCGTTCGAGCGGGGGGAGCACCGGCAACTCGGCCAGCGGCGGCGACAACGGTCAGATGATCGATAGCGTCGTCTCGCTGCGGACGATCGACGCGGCGCTGTCCAACTCCATCAGCGCGCTGCGGCATGGAACGTCGGGGACGACGCTCAAATCGGGCATCGCTGAGCGGCGCGAGCCGCCGCACGGGCTTGGCCGGACGGTGCGGGACGCTGTCAACCTCAAGCTGTTCCCCACCTACCCCAATCCGCCGCCCTTCAACGACTGGGACGTGCCCGTCGCGCTGCTAGATCTAGGCAGCCGGGTCGACGGCAACTGGGACCTCACCATGGCGCGGATCTTCCCCTTCATCGACGGCGTCAACCACGTCAAGCGCATCTCGCAGCTCGCCGATGCCGAGCTCGGCCTGACGCGCTCCTGCATCGAGCACCTGCTCTACTACGGATGCATCATCATGATTGACATCTTTCAGTACTTCAACATGTACACGGTGCGGCCCGCCATCGCGCGGATGGCCGACGACGTCGCCATGGGACGCGAGTGCGCCGCCTACGTGACCCGACCGGGCTACCCGCTGCCCTCGTATCCGGAGCTGCTCCGCCTCTACTCGCTGCTGCGGCCGGGCAAGAACCTGCACGAATGGATCGAGGACAACGACGTCGACGCTAAGGGGGTCGACGTGCGACGCTTCGTCTCTTTCGGCGTAATTCAGGGCTTCCTGCGCCGCGTGCATCGCTACCCGGTCTACCTGGCGCCCGAGGCCGCCGGGACCGAGGACGGCGAGTCACGCCTCGAGGCGTCGGGCCTCTCCTCGACCGTCCGGGATTCGCCGATGTTCAAGTCGGTGGAATCGCCCTCGCGGATGATGCGCGATCCGAGCGGCAGCCGCGAGCCGCGAGATCGCCGGCCGCGGGAGCTGACGGGCAGTGCGATCGGATCGTCCGGCTCGGGCCGTGTGCTCAAAGACGGCCACGTTGGCAGCGGCGTCGGCGGCCAGCAGGAGCGGTCGCGCACTCCGCAACGGCGGACGGCGTCCGACTTTGTCACTAACGCCGGCAGCACCCATGCCTCGGAGACGTCGCGCACCACCGAGAGGCTCGGCGTGTCGCCGACCAAGAAGCACAGCTCCCGGCTCCGGCAACGGGCAGCCTACCACCATCCGACGGCAACGGTGATCGATGTCGCCAGCGTAGCCTTTGACATCCGTGACAGCACCAAACAGACGCCGGCTCCGGCGCCGCGCTCGCCGCGCAAGCGCGTCAGCAGCCAGAATGTCGGCCTCGGGCTGGGCGGCATTTCGGGCTTGGGCTCGGCCAACGCCGGCGTTGGCGCCAGCGGCATCTCGCACTCGCAGCGGTCGGTGGTTGTCATCCCGCCGGAGCTGCCCGCGATGCTCGACGGTTCCCACTGCGACGATGAGCTCTGTGTACGCTTCGGCATCGGCTGGCCGGACCTTGAAAAGATGCTGATCCACCTCGGCACCGGCAGGGGAAGCGGAACGCGCCTCCACGGTACCGACGACTCCGACGATGAAGGCGTTACGGCCTCTGGCTACCGTGGGACCGACTGGCGACGATCAGTCGCTGGGGGTGGCGGAGCTAGCTCTGGCTGGAGCCGAGCCGCCAAGATGTCGGGCATTAGTAGCGGGATCTACCACCAGGCTCGATCGGGCGGGGCTGGCGGAGGCTCCGGCGGCGAGAGCGGCAGCAATGCGGCCTCTCGGATCTACTCTGAACGTGCATTGGGCCACAACGACTCGAGCATCCTGGCGCACAGCGGTCAGGCAGGCGGAAGTGCGAGCGGATGGGGAGCGGGCTCGGAAGACGCTGGTGGGCCGGGATGGTCGGGCTTTGGCGGCCTCGAGAAGCAGGCCATCGAGGCGGGCGACCTCGGACGGGTCAAGGTGCTGCTGCAGTGACATTGACATTTTATTTGGGACTTTGCTGGTCTACGTGCGATGGCTGCACACATCGAAGCCACAACGAGAGCAGCGGGCTGTAAGGCCAGGTGAGCCCAAGGTGGACTTGGCTACGGTGGTTACGGCGTCGACGTGATTTAAAACCCCTTGGCGACTAGGCATGGTGTAACGATTGAAATTCCCCGAACTGCATGGATGCAAGTGGAAGCGGCTAAGTTATGACTTGATCTGTGTGAAAGCGCCAGCAGAAATACGAATAGGAATAAGAATGTGGAGCAGAGCGGAGGCAAGTTGTTCACGGAGCCGACATGCGCCCGCGCCTTTTCTCACACCCGCAAGCGACTTTGGGGGCTGTGGGCGGGTTGGGCGTGTTGGGCGTGTGCGCGCGTGTGTGGAGCGTAGGCCTGCATCATACAGGCTGTGAGGCTCACTCAAACACGCCCGCCCCGCCAGCCAGCCATGCAGGCAGGCCACAGACCAGCCTCGCTCACCGCCACCACCACCGCCGCCTCTGTTTGCACCCAGCTACACCCCTATTCCTTCATCTCCACCGTCATCCCTTGCCCTGCATACCCCTTCCACAGAATCACGTCTTGGCCCACAAGCACTAAAACGCGCATCGCACCGTTACTTTGCCACCCTCGCACGCAGGGTTCGTGTCGACCCTCGCTTGCCCACCACCGTGACCCTCTCAGATCCCGCTCATCGTCTGACACAAGATGCCGGGGTGCGGGCCTCGCATTCGCAGACCCTTCGCCTCGCTCTACCTCCTCTGCTGCCTCGCGCTGGCGGCGTCCATCGCTGTGGGAACCGGAGCGCGAGCCGCCGCCGTCTTCAACCCGCCAAACTGGCTCGATGCCACCACCCAGCAGCCCTGGTCGCTGACCAATCGGCTGCAGCGCTACTTTAGCGCCACTCTCGCCCCCCTCTGGTCCAACGATCCGCCAACGTCCGAGGCCCGACCTGGGTACCAGTACAAGTACTTTGGGCTCCGCCAGGCCTACCACCAGGGCATGGTCGACTACCCGGGGCTGCGAGCCACCGTCGACTTCGACTACCGCGTCCATGCGCTCTCGCCGCTCACGGACACCGCCAACCCGCACTACATCCCGCCCATTAGGACGGTGCGACAGACGGTGACGCGCCCGAGGGACGCCAAGCGCTACCTCGAGGTGCGCGGCACCTCGTATGAGCAGGCCATCTGCGCCGCCTCCACCGAGCTTGACTGGGAGGACGTCGAGATAGACGCTCCGGATACGTCGGACCGCCAGACGATCCTCGCCTTTGCCAAGATGGCGGCGCTGGCCTACCAGAACGACACCACTGGTTGGGAGAGCGCGGGCGGCTTCAACCTCTCGGACTCGTTCGGCTGGGAGGGCGACGGCATGCGCGGCCACATCTTCAGCACACAGGACAACAGCACCATCGTCGTGGCGCTCAAGGGCACCAGCTCGGCGCTGCTGCCCGGGGGCGGCGAGACGGCGCGGCGCGACAGGGTCAACGACAATATGCTCTTCTCGTGCTGCTGTGCTCGCGTCTCGTGGTCGTGGACGCCTGTGTGCGACTGCTACGCCGGCCACGGAGACACCTGCGGCCAGTCGTGCCTCGAGCGTGCGCTCGTCGAAAAGTCGCTCTACTATCCGGCGGCGACCGACCTCTACAATAACATCTCGTACATGTATCCCGACTCGCAGATCTGGATCAGCGGCCACAGCCTCGGCGGCGCCGTGTCGGCGCTGCTCGGCATCACGTTTGGCGCGCCAACCATCACCTTTGAGGCGCCGGGAGACCGGATGGCGGCGCTGCGGCTTCACCTACCGCTGCCGCCGTCCAAGCATCCCGACGATAGCCCGGTATCGGCGCTGCCCATCACGCACGTCTACAACACGGCCGACTCGATCGCCATGGGCCAGTGCAACGGCGCTGGCTCGTTCTGTTCCAACCTGGGCTACGCGATGGAGTCGAAGTGCCATACGGGTAAGACGATCCTCTACGACACCGTCGGCAAGCTCGGATGGAGCAGCAGCCTCACCACGCACCGCATCAACACGCTCATCGACAGCGTGCTCGACGAGGACTGGAGCGAGAAGGTCAAAAAGGCCCGGGCCAAGGGCGGGCTGGTGCTGCAGGCGGAGCGCGGCGAACGAGGCGGCGCGCGGACCATCGGCTGGAGGTGGCCCTGGAGGGGCGGTCAGGGCGACGGCGATGAGGACGAAGGCCAGAGGGACGAGGACGACACCCGTGCCGTGCCGAGGAGGCGAAGCGAGGACGACTGCAGGGACTGCTCCTCGTGGCACTTTATCGACGATACCGCCAAGCGCAGCGAATGACAGCTGAGGCCGCGTGTGAACGCTCCTCAGATCCGCGTCTTGTCCAAACCGCGTCTCTTGCCGTGTTTTTCTTTCTCCTCCTGCCGCGCCTTTGCATCGTCCCACTACGCTATCGACCCGTTCCACAGCATACCGGTCCTCCTTTTCCCTCCTATGTAATCTCGGTCTCATCCTTGACGGCTACTTGTCTGTACATACCTCTGTGCCCGTTTCTCGGTGTTCGAATCTCCTTGTCTCGACCGTGTAACATAGCCCCGATGCTCCCTTGCCCCCTCCCCCCCTTCCCCTTTACAGTTTTGCAACACATCCAAAGAATCTTGAAAGTCCTCGTTTTCATCGTTCTCCATATCGTTCTCAGATTTCAGATTCATCGTTTAAAAAGCACAACCCATCATCCCAGCAGCGACAAGACAGCTCACACAGCCGCCTCCTCTTCCTTGGCGTCTTTTTCTTGGTTGTGGAATTTCGCTGGTTTCCTCACCCATCGCGTGGTTGATGCTAGGAAGGCTAATATACGTACAAGGATTGCACCGATCGAGTGCGCGGGGTGGGCGGCAAAGCTTCTCAGCTTTCTTTTTTTGATTCCCTGTCCGCCCAAAGGGAGCATCGAGGCGGTAGACAAAGACAATGATAGGACAAGAGAGAGCGAAAGAGAAAGAATAGGGTACCTGCTCTTCCCTCGCAATCTTGTCAGGGCGGCGAAGGAGGCATCTAGGTGAGGAGGGTGAGCCTTGACGAGACCTCGGCCTGGGCGCGGACGACGTTGGCGAGGTACGACACCATGAGGACGTCCTGGAGGTGGGTGTTGAAGAGCGTCTCGAGCTTGGTGTCGTCCAGACCGGCGGGGACGACGCTGATGGTGTCGTTGATGAATCGCCCGACGGCCTTGTCGCCCTCCCTCTCACCGGCCAGCACAGCGCGCACGTACCCAAGCACCCGGTCCAGCTGGGCCTGCACCTGCTTGAGGCTGACGGCGAGCGCGTCCATGTCCGACAGCGGGGACGAGACGTTGGGCGAGGCCAGCAGCGAGAGCGCCGAGTGTTCGGGCGTAGAGTGAAGCAAGTTGGTGGGCAGCGGCAGGAAGACGCAGTTCTCGGCCTTGGGCGTCGCGCCAAGCGGCGACGAGACGTACGTCTTGATGCCGAGGCCGGTGGCCTTGGCACCGTCGATCGACGTGTCCATCGTCAGGTGGACTGCCTGGTGCGGCGCAGTCTCTCGCGAGTAAAAGTCCTGGATCAGCGCGCTGTAGGCGTTGAGGTCGGGCGAGGTCGCGTACCTGTGCAAGAGAAAGGGACGCCGGGCGAAGCGAACAAGCGAGCGAGCAAGACATGGTGGAAGGGGGACACGTCAGCGCTGTTGCGTAGCTAGCCCAGCATTTCAAGGCGAGGCGGCATCGCGGCGCCGATCTCTGCTCCTCCCTCTACTCGATATCTCATAGGGGCTGCCTGGACACCAATTGCAAAGGGGTCACTTGCCGCCGTCACTCACCAGCCAACGATGACCTCGTCGGGTCGGACCTTTTGCGCGAGCTCGTACATGTTCCTGTGGTACTCCATGTCGACCTGGACCTGGCCCTGCTCCTCGTTCTCGAGGTGAGGGACGGCAAACGAGTTCTTGATCTCGATCTCGGACTCTGTCCTGGTCCCGAGCAGCGTTCCGATGACGCGTTGTTGGCCATCGTTGCGGCGGAGGAAGTGGTCGAGGATGGAGAAGAGAGCCACCTAAAAGACGCCAATCGACGACGGGTCAAGGTGCGGAGCGGCGTAAGCGATGTAGGGGAGCGTCAGCGAGGTCAATGCTGGGATCCGGCAGAAAGAGAGAGAGAGAGAGAGAGAGAGAGAGAGAGAGAGAGCGGGTGCGCCGACTTACGGGGTGAACGTGGACGCCTGTGACGGAGCGGGAGTGCATAACACCGGCACCCGACGAGGCGGGGAAGTTAAGGTGGAGCGCAGAGGACGAAGCCTCTCCGAGCGACATGGTGAGCGAGTGGGGCGGCAGTGAGGGGGGTGGCAGAGGAGTCGAGGGGGAGCGAGGGCGAGATTGAAAGGATGGACGATGGGGGTGGCGGCGTGAGGCTGGAATGTAAGGGCAGAGCAGAGCAAGGAGAGTAGTGCGTGCAACGATGACACCGACCGACGATGGGCGAGCCAGCGGACCGACCGCGCCAACTGGCTTGACGCTAACCGCTTAGTTTCATTGCCAACGCCAAAGCAAATCCACCTTCCAAAAAGCCAACCTGAAAAAATTCCGAATTCCCAATTCCATCCGCATTTGAGTGCCGTCCAACTCAAGCCCAAGCGCAAGTATGCATCTTTAATAAGAATACAAGCTTGGCCCAGTCACAGTGCACCCCGAATAGCTATAGTTAAACGGTGCTTTACTTGATTTCGACTAGCGCAAGTCGTTGTGTACGCAGGCTGCAGCCACGCAAAAGCGCCACTTGGCTTGAATCGTCTGCAATCTGAATTCAAAAAGCCAAAGCGCGGCGCCGCCTGGCTGGCTGCGGTGCCGAAGTGAAACGCCACGCCTCGACGCGCACAGCTCGGTGCGACGCGGTTCCGAGTGCAATCTTAATGGCACGTTGGGTGGCTGCGCCGCTGTCGAGAGAGTGCAGGGCGGCGCGCCAGTTGATCGGAAACAGCGTCACAGCCTACGCCCTGCGCTCCCCGGCCGACGCGCCCTCGTTGCGATTCTCTCCCTCTTCCCCTCTTCCCTGCCCCTCTCTCTCTCTCTCCCTCCCTCCCTCTCTTTGGCTCCGGCTCCGGATCCTACTCTCTTAGCCTGCCTCGGTGCACCTCCGCTCTATTCCTTTGCACCGACCATCCCTCTTTACGCCCCATTCATGTGCGCCCCTGGCCGACGCTAGTGCTTTCCCCCTTTGTTTTTTTTTGTTTTCCCAGCATACCTCCAACCCTCTAGCTCTAGTTGCTATTCCGACAGCAACAGTTACGCCACTGCCGTCATTGCCTACGACCACACCAGCCCTGGACTGCGATCCTCCGTCGTTCGCTGCTATACAGGAGCATCCCGCACCCCACTCCTGTACGCGGCACAAACCAGCGGCAGCGCTCCGCCTCGCCCTTCGACACCGCCTTGACGACCCTCCGAGCAGAGCCCTTCTAGGTCCAGCTCACTCTCAGCCGTATTCTGCGCAGGGCCCAGCCTAAAGAGGCGCCTGTCGCTGCTAGAAGGCAAACTCTTGGTATTCGCTTGCATCGGACCTCCGCCAAAGGTTCGCCCACACATCCGACATGGACGAGGAGGACGCCGTCCCCCCGGCCCACTTTCAGGATGACGAGGAGGGTGTCCCCTCCAGCGAAGAGGAGGGCGAGCCCACCATGAGGAAGAAGGGAAACTTGGTCGGATCCGGCGACGAGGATAGCAGCGAAGAAGAGGACGACGACGACCCCGAAGAGGCCCGGCGCATCGCCGAAGGTTTCATCGCAGAGGATGACGAAGAGGAAGAAGGAGACGACGAGGAGGCACGGAGGGAGAGGCGGAGGAAGCGGAGGAAGAAGAGGAAGCAGGTCGAGCAGGACTTCGAGGTCGACGAGGACGACCTCGAGCTGCTGGCCGAGAATACGGGGCAGTCCCGGAAGGAGCTGGTGAGTCGTACTGCATCCGCCCTCGTCCCAAAGAGAGAGCGTGGCGATGCGATCGCACAGTCGAGAGTCGGCCGCAGCTGAAGCAATCTTTTTTCCTCTTTTTTCCTGTGGCCACACACCGCCTACACGGCTCTGCTGCCGCGCAGCATCGACTGAAGCGCTTCCGCCGCGGATCCGCCTCGCCGGGCGCTGAAGGCGATGCGGCAGCCCAGCAGCGAGCGCTCGCGGAGCTCTTCGAGGACGACGACGACGAAGACGAGGTGCCCTCGGGTAGGAGAGGAGGCGACGACGACGACGAAGAAGAAGAAGACGACCTCCCCTCGGTCGGCCGCGCCATCCGCGCAGACGTCTCGCGAAAGCACCGCGAGGTCGGCTACGAGGACGACGGCCTGGACGACTTCATCGAGGAGGACGAAGACGAGGAGGAGATGCGCGACCTTGACGAGGAGGAGAGGGAGGCCCGGAGGCGCGAGAGGCGGGAAGAGAAGCGGAGAGCCCGAATGTCGGGATCGGCGGCGGACCCAGCCAAGGCAGGCATCGACCGCGAGGCCTGGGATGAGATCCACGAAATCTTTGGAAACGGAGAGGACTACTACTGGGCGCTCGAGGAGGATGATGAGGAGGGCCTCGAGATTGACAAGAAGGCCAGGATGGAGTACAAGGATGTGAGTGGCTCCCACCCTTCAGCCCTATTTCCGCCCTTCTCCGCTGCCACGATGGTCACGATAGGCGCGTTCGCGCGCTGGCTGCCCTCGCCGCTGAACCGATGCTGACCAAGAGTTCTTTCATCCCGCCACCGCCACAGATCTTCGAGCCTGCGCAGATCGCAGAGCGCATGCTTACGGAAGAGGACGATCGGATCAAGCGAGTCGACATCCCTGAGCGGATGCAGCTGGCCGTGCCCGGCGAAGAGGGCCTGAAGCTGCTCGAGCGGAAGCTGAGCGACGCCGAGCTCTTCGAGGCGGCCAAATGGGCTTCAACGCGCATCTCGACACGCTGCACGTCAGAGTTCCTCGACGAGGCCGGCGCCCAGTACCGCTACCGCACCGATTTCCTCAACTGCGTCCGATTGATGCTCGCCTACATGCTCAACGACCTGCTGGAGGTCCCCTTCCTCTACCAGCACCGCTTTGACGAGCTGGAGCAGGTGGCTTACGATTCGGCGGAGCAGAGGTACAAGGGCATCGACCTGCTCACGAGGCGTGAGCTCTACACCCTGAGCGGCCTCGGCCTCAAGTACAAAACGCTTCTCGCGAGAAAGGAGGCACTGCGGGACACCTTTGAGCGCCTGGATCTGGGCCCGAGAGAGACGCCTGCGCCTGAAGCGGGGGGCGAAGACGCAGTGGCTGCGGCGTCCCACACCGCTGACGCCGCTGCCGCCCGGCAGCAGAAGCAGACGTTCGAAGACATGCTGGACCAGGTCACGAGCCTGGAAGAGGTCTCGGACATCACCGAGTGGCTTACCATGCGGTACGGACAAAAGATGCGCGACGCGCAGGCCCTTGCCGCCGCCGCTAGCGGCGACGGGGCCGCTGACGGCATGGATGGGCTCGCCCTCAATGCGGAGAGCGCGTCCTCGATCGCCTCGAGCGGTTTCAAGAAGCCGAGCATGGTCGGGCAGTACGAGCGCGTCAAGAACACCATCATCTCGGAGTTTGCCAAAAACTTTGGCATCAGCTCCATCGAGCTCGCCGCCAACATCACCGGCCCGGCCCGACGCTACATCCCCGAGGACCAGCCGTTGCCTCCGCTCGAGTACGCCGAGCAGTTTGTTGGCGCCGAGTGGGGCACGCCGACGTCGGAGATCGCGCTGTCTAAGGCCAAGCTGCTGCTGGTGCAGGAGATCGGCAAGGACCCGCTGCTGAAGCGCGAGATCCGCCAGCTCTTTAAGGACGCCGCCGAGATCAACATTGAGCCCACCGAGCGCGGCATGACCAAGATCGACGACCAGCATCCCTACGCCAACTTCAAATTCCTTCGCGGAAAGCCGGCGCGGCTGATTCCGCAGCAGCCGGCGCAGTACCTGCAGATGCTCCAGGCCGAGGCCGACCTCCTCATCAAGC
>JALNIF010003220.1:0-14124 GCA_026284005.1 Thecaphora frezii | reverse complement strand
GCTGCTGCTGCTGCTGCTGATGATGTTGATGCCGCTGCTATGGTGGACAGTATTTTGCGAGCCCCGCACTGTATGCTTGACGTGCAAGTCGAAGTATCCGGCGGGCACGCTGGCGCGCTACTCGCAAGAGGCGGCGCTCGGGGCTGCTACGAGGGCAGGGGCGGGGGCGGGAGCGACGACGACGGGTTGAGCGAGGGTTAGAGGGAGAGCAGGGTGGAACGAAGGCGAGGCAGCACCCAACTTTGCGCGGGCGTGTGTGGCATTGGCTGGGTTGGCTGGGCTGGCGTTTGCATGCCTCCACTTTTTATTTCTATTTTTATTTTTCAGAGGGGCGCCACGAGCAATTCAACACCGCCTCGAAGCACAAGAGGCCTGGCGCCCAGTCCAAGTGGGCGTGTAAGTTGGATGGGTGCAGGCTACACCAACACGGCGTGCGTGCTGTTGGCGGCGCAGAGCCCTGAATACAAAACCAAACCCCACAAAATGTGAATGCGAAAGCAACAGACAGGGGGACACAAACAAACCAAACAGCATCAGCAGCGAGTAAACTAGATAGTTACACTAACACTCTAAACATAGTACGAGTCTTAGTGTTACGCGCAAAGGGCGCGTCGACGCATGAGGGTTTGGCGCGGTCGAACCAACGTCGCTCGCGGCTCTTTGTCGCTTTCTCTCTGTCTCTCTCCCTCTCTCTTTCTTTCCCTCTCTCTCTCATCCCCCCCCCCCCCCTTTTGTCGCCGTTTTCGTGGTGGCTCGACCCTTTCCCTCCTTCTTGCACTCGTTGCCTTCCGTTTCTGTTCTTGCCACTCCCCCTGCCACCCTCATTCCAGCCTCCCCACACCAGACCCCCTTTCGCCTCGTCGCACGTGGGCATCCAGCTGCCCCGCTCGACCCCCGCCCACCATGCCCGACTTTATATCCATCAAGTCGATCCTCAACAAGCTCAAGGCCGAGCCCAACCCCGCTGCCTCGCGCTTCGGCCCCGGCATCGGCAACATCGGCGCCACCCCCGTCATCGTCCAGGGCGACGACCGTACCTTCCGCATCAACCTTGGCCTGCGTGCCGCCCAGTCCTTTTTCGCGCTCATCATGATGTTCATCGCCATCTACATGGCCGTGTTTCAGGAAAAGTGGATCGGACGCCTCTCGGGCCTCACGGGGCTGTTGCTGTTCGTGTCGGTGTCGAGCCTGGTCGTCTCGGTCATTTTTCTCGCCGTGCCGTTTGTCTACGAGCGCTCCAACTACAAGACGTTCAAGGCCTTCTACCGCGCCCTCCAGGAGGCACGTGTAGGCATCGTGACCAACGCGGCGTTTGCGATCCTCACGCTGCTGGTGGCTGTGACGCAGACCATCTCCGCCTACACCTCGACGGGCTGTCGCGACGCCACCAAGGATCCGCACGCCAAAGTGGGCGACAAGGAGCATCGCGAGGCCTTCATCAAGGAGCTGCCCAACTGGTGCCGCACCAAGCGCGCCGAGGCCGCCTTTTGCTGGTTCCTCTGGATCGGCTGGCTATTTACGCTCCTCATCTTCCTGCGCCAGTGGCGCACCGAGCGCAAGCAGGGGCCGCGCATCCCACCCTTTACCCACCCCACCGACGACTCGGCGTTTGAACCCATCAACGACCTCGACGAAGAAGAGGACGACGACGGCGGCTACGCACGCTACGATAAGCCGCCGGCGCTGCAGCACCTCGGCTCGTACGATCGCAGGGGCGGCAACCCGCTCGCCGACATCGAGGCAAAGTACGGCATGAATTCCGTCCAGCGCCAGGAACAGCAGCTGCAGCAGCAGCAAGCGTACGGTGGCACTCCTACCGCCTACGCCGCTGCGGGTGAGTACGCGCCCAACCCGTTTGCGGATAGCCAGCCAGAGTACACCGCGAGACCGTCGTACGACTACAATGCCTATGCGGACCGCCAACCGGGCGCCTACGGCGTCACCGACCCCTACAGCGCCATCCAGCAGCAGCTCAACTCCAACTCCTACTCCCACCCTCCTCCACCCCCCAACCTGGGATATGCAAACTACCGCTGATCCCGTTCCCTCCTTCGACACTTGCGCCCTGTTCTCCCCCGTCCCCTTCCCCCAGTCCCGCCTATCGCTGCTGTACACAAGGAAATCATCCCCCGGGTTTCCCTTTCCTCTATCCCTCTCTCGTCCCTCCACACACCCTCATTGCGTTCCATCCTAATACTGTAACATCATATGTGCCCCGCTCCACCTCGCCCTCCCTTTTCCCCTCCGTTCTCGCATCGAACCACGACGACGTTGTACTCGTATCCTCTTGCTTCTATTCTTGCTCGTCGTCTCTTGTCGTCTTCTATTTCATCCACACCGTCTCTCATGGTTCCGTATCGCCTTGTCCCTTGATTCCGCTTCAAACCTTACCTCCCACGATGCCACCTCCCACCTCGTTCCCTCCTGACTTTTGGAGCAGCAAATTAATCCATAGACGCGCATACGGGCAAGCGGGCAAGCGTTAGGAGCGGGAGGGAGGTAAGGCGTCGATTAACACTCGCATAACTGCGCCAGTTGAACCCCTCCGAGTGAAAGTGGGGGGAAGGAAGAGCAGAAGAAAGATGGGGAGGGAAAAAGGGGAGGGGTTGTCTTTGCGACAGGGGAGGGTATATCCAAACTCGTTTCCATCTTCCGTCTCCATCCGTCCAATCCACCTTGCCTCGGAGCGAGGCATGAAGAACAAGACGCCTGAACGAACAACAAGAAAACACATCGACTGGCGTGGGGCGCGATCAAGGTCCGACGGCTGCCTATTGGTGTTCAACTTTTTGCCACTCTTCCCCTTCCGTCCCTAGACGCGACGAGTCGGGCACCATTGCCGTCTTTTTCGTCAGCTCCGCCTCGTCGCCGTTGGCCTTCCTCTCTGGGCGCACGTCGTCGACCGGCACGGTGCTGTCGAGGCTGTCGTCAGAGAGCGAGCTCCACGGCGGCAGCTCTCCGGCCCTCGCGTTCCTCCACACCTTTTGCGCCACCTTTTCGCAATAGCACACGTAGTCGCGCGCCATAGCCAGCACCTTGCCGCCGCCGTCGCCGGCGTACGTCGCGTCCGCATCGATCCGCGCCAGCGCCAGCCGCGCTCCCACGCCGGGTCCCGCTCCGCCCAGCTCGGGTCGCCAGTCGTCAATCTGCTCGCTGCCGACATACTCGCGCCCCCACATGTCGCTGCGCGACCCGTAGCGCCGCTTGGGATCCAGCTGCTCCGCCGGCGCCAGCGCCACGTGCGTCACCGAGACGGCGCCCTTGAACGGATCGATAAGGTGGTGGGGCGACCGGAAAAGCCGTGCGATGTAGAACGACAGCTTCATCAGCAACTCGAGCCACGTGTAGAGGAACTCGGCCATGATCGACGAGGCAACGATGCCTGGATGCGCCAAAAAGATGCGCGGCTCGAGCTCCAGAGAGAGCGCCTTGGACGCCGGCGGCTTGTCTGGTTCAAAGCCCTGCGAGTTGCTCCGGCTCATGGAGGCAGGCGTCGAACCGCCCCGCGCGTCGTCGGCCGGTGTCATGCCAGGGAAGTGACGTTCGTCGCGCGGCGTGCCTGCCCGCGTGTGGATCTGGCGCTTCTGCAACGCGTGGTCGAGGCCGAAGGCGGCCAGCTCGCACTGGTACTTTGTCGATTCGTAGGGCAGCGGCGATTTGACCGGATCTTTGCACTCGTAGTCGGTTGGGTCGTTGTGGTGCGAAAAGGCCTCGATGGAGCTGGTCCAGATGACGCGCGACGAGACCGAATACGGTGTAGCCCGCAGCGAAGGAAGCAGTGCTCGCACCAGGATCCAATGGGCGCCGACATTGCACTGCCAGACCCAGCCGAAACCGTCGTCGCTGATGTCTCCAGCCCTCTGGATCTTGTAGGCGGGCCAGGTGACGGCGTAGCGGAAGCTGGTGACCATCATCCATGTCGCGTGCAGCCAGTCGAGTCCGACCCACGCCGAAGAGCCCGCATTGAGGATCAGGTGGGTTAAGTAGGGGTATCTATTTGAAAGCGAAGGGCGAGAAGCGAGCCACAGAGAGAGAGAGAGAGAGAGAGAGAGAGAGAGAGAGACGAGGAAAAACTCGATTCAGCTCGCAATCGCCGTGCTCCGGCCTTGGCCTGATCGACGGCCCGCTGACGACGGAAAACTCACCTGGCGCGGACGGTCCTGGCGCACTCGAGCGCGCTCGCCATGCTGCCTAGGTCGAGTGGCGCAAACTCGATCCGGGTACCCTGGCAGAAGCGCCTGCGGTACTCGGCCCTGGCCCTCTTTTCGCGCACGTCGATGGGCTGGTCGAGGTCGGGCGAGGCTGGTGTCGAGCTGTCCGCATCGGGCTCCACCTCGTCATGAGCATCGGCCTCGGAGCCGACGGCGGCGGCGGAGCGGAGCTTGCGCCTTTGGCGCACATTGCTCTCCTGGGCGTGGGCGACGAGCGCGGGGTCGGCGTCCTCGTGCGGGATGTTGGCGCGGAGGTCGGCTTCGTCGTAGAGATCCTCGAGCTTGTCGTCCTTAGAGGCATCGTCAAATGCGTACGCCCATGATTCGGGCAGGCCCGTGGGGGTGTCTACGTGGTCGGGGAGGTTTTCAATCCACTTGAGGAGCTGCTGTAGCTGGCGCCTGGCCTTGTGGGCCTTGATGGGATTGCGGCAGGCGAGGATGATAGTGGCGCCGTTGGAGGCAGCGAAGGGGCTGGGCGCGTACCGGGTGTGTTTGGGATGACTGTGGGGATGGGTGGGCAGCGTGTCGGTCGGGGTGGGCGACGAGAGCTGTACAATGAGGCGCTGGCAGATTCCAAAGCCTACGCCGGCGTTGGCGCCAGTGACGAGGATGATGGGCCTCTTTGCGAGGGTGACGCCGCGCCCATTGGGGAGGCTGCGAGGCGACTTGTCCATCGGCCCTCGACGGTGGGTGGTTGGTTGGATGCGGTGGATGCGGTGGATGCGGTGGACGGGTGGGGCGTGCGTGCGTGTGAAATGAGGTGCTGTTGGCTTTGGCGCGCGGCTCAACTCCGACGGGAGGTGCTGGCGGTGGTGGGCGGGCGAGTAGAGCGACTGACGAGTGTCGAAAGGCGTGCGTGCGCTGCGGGCGTGGCGGAGCGGTCAGGTGATCTCTGGCGAGGTTGCAAGGCACAGCAGGCGTTGGGCGTTGGCTAAAAACGCTCGGGCGCTTTCAAACGTGACCATGGCTTTCGAACGTGACCATGGCTTTCAAACGTGTGCGTGGCTTTCGAACGCGTGCGTGGCTTTGAATTCCATGGTTGCGCGCTGCCTAGCCTATCTTTCTCGCGCGTATTAGGATACACTACCTCCACCTCTAGAATGGCTCAATTGATGTTGGTGCCTTTGCCATGTTCCTGTCAGGTGTCAATTTTTCAGCTTGCGTCTGGCTCGAAGCGAAAGCTGGTTTTCCTTGGTCACTCCTGTCGTGCGATATACATATGGCGCATCACGTGCGACTTTGCGCCTGCCTTTTCCCATTTTCCGTACTTAACAGAAGAAGCCCGCAACTCCATTCACGATTGCCATCCACATTTCAGCATCCTTACCTCCTACCGATCCCTTATCCTTTGCTCTCACGTCGCATCCCTCCAGCACTCCTCCGTCACCTTTCATAATGTCCGCCCAGCGAGCTAAGCAGGCCGTCACGGGCGCCTACGCCCAGTTTGCCAACGACAAGGTACGCATCGCCGCTCCCCTCGAATGCTAAGCACCGCTCCGTTTGTTGGGTGTGGAGCTCAGCCCGATTTGCTCACGCTTGGCTTCCATAGCTCTCCTCCCTGATCCTTCCGAAACGACGCCGCCTCCATGTTCGCTTCCCTTGCTGGAAACACGGCTCCTCGCGCTCGATATATGGCCCCGTTTCACAGGCCGCCGTCGAGGCCCTCAATGCCAAGGCCGACCTGAGCCTCGTCGACCTTACCAAGCAGCTCGCCCAGCTCACCGTCAAGCCTTCGCAGGTGCTTGGTGCTGACAATCAGTCTGAGCAGAAGACGGCCCAGTGGCTCGCGAAGCTCGACTCGACTGCTGAGGATCAGTTCACCTCCGCTGCTAACCTCAAAGCGCTTGATCAGGAGCTCGCCGCCCAGACCTTCCTTGCCGCCAACGAGCCCACCGCGGCCGACTTTGCTCTCTTTGCCGCCCTCTACCCGACGGTCTCTAAGCTCTCTGCCGCCGACCAGCACGCTCACCCCTCGATCGTCCGATACGTTGCGCACATCTCCAACCTGCCCACCTCTTCGCAGCTCGGCTTCACCCCCTTTGAGCCCACCTACGAGGGCATGCCGCAGATCGAGAGGAAGAAGCCCGAGGACCTGAAGAAGGAGAAGCAGAAAAACAAGGAGGCTGCCAAGCAGCAGCAGGAGGGTGTAGACAAGAAGCCCGCCGCCGAGAACAAGGACGGAAAGAAGAAGGAGAAGAAGGAGAAGGCCCCCAAGGAGGGCAAGGCCGGCAGCAACGCGGGCGGTAAGAAGGGTTCCGCCGTCGAGATCGGACCGCCGCAGCCCTCGATGGTCGACCTGCGGGTTGGCAAGATCGTCAACATCACAAGGCACCCCGACGCCGACTCGCTCTACCTCGAACAGGTTGATTTTGGCGAGCCAGAGGGACCGCGCCAGATCCTGTCGGGACTGGTCAAGTACGTGCCGATCGAGAAGATGGAGAACAGGATGGTCATTGGCGTCTGCAACCTGAAGCCGGCCAGCATGCGCGGCATCAAGTCGTACGGCATGCTGCTCTGCGCCAGCACTAAGGGCACCGCCAACGAGGCCGTCGAGCCCGTCTCGCCGCCGGAGGGTTCCAAGCCCGGCGACCGGGTCTACGTCGAGGGCTTTGAGGGCATCGAGCCCGAGGCCGTGCTCAACCCCAAGAAGAAGGTACGTCCCTGGAATCCGTGCGTTGCCGATCTCGAGCGCTGCCATGACCGACCGGTTCCCACATATGCCAAACGCTGACCGAGTGACGCTTTCCCTGATTACTCACACACAGATCTTTGAGACGATCCAGCCTGGCTACACGACCACTGCGGACCGACAAGCTGCGTGGGTTGGGCCGCTCCCCGGCGCCGCCGACCCGGAGGCGGACAAGAAGGTGCGATTGCTGCGGACGGACAAGGGCGTCTGCTATGCCGAGACGCTCGCCCACGCTGCGCTTTCGTAGACGGTTTCCCTATCTCTTGGAGGTTTGACTCTGTCGCAATCTATGATTTTGAAAACGGGAAAGCCTCGTTTGCCTTGATGTGTGACTAGGAATAGCGATGGAGCAGCTGTGAGATTGATAATGTATCTGAAGACCCTGTTCCGCAGTTGACATCTGCGGCCATGGAACCGTGAAAGCACCACATCCCGTCCTATCTGCGAGGTTGAACCATAGCACGGTATCGCCCAGTTAGCACTGCGGTGGGATCACGCAGGAATCCTAGATGCTGCAGTTTCTTTTTGGTTTTCGGGTTTTGCTGCCATGCTCGTCTGCCTTGTGTCTTTACTCGCTGGGTTTAGGAAACGAAATGGTTGCAGTGTGTCCAAGCGAGGCTGAAGAGCTCTCAGCGCCTTGGCTCACAACTCTGAGGTGGTGCCAGTCGATCCTGTGACGGCGATACGTACCCACATTCCTGCACCCTCGGCATACAAGTTGTCCTTTGCAACAAGGGGCGCAACGTCGCTTTTCGTCTTTAATTGGTTCGAAGAGGCCCCAATCGGACGCGATACGTCGCGTGATTTCAGGCTCTGGTTTTCGCGTTGAGTGCATCCCACAACCTCCTCATCTAATGCAATAAGACTAGTTCGACCCGCTCGGACTTTGCGTCCTTTTTATTTTATTTTTATTTTTGATTTCATTTTCATTGTATTTTTCCTCCCTGTTTTCCCCTCCCGCCTTAACTGTAACATCACACAACCCCCAACCGCCGAGCTGCGTGTGTGATATCACGGTTAACTGGGTTGGTTCTGTTCCTCCACCGTAACAAACGCACACCCGTTTCACCAGCCATTCGACTTGTCCAAGGCGGAGACGTGGCCAGTGCGGCTGCTTTTGCTTGAGATCCGACCGGAGCACACTGCCAAGCTATCACCACCGTACCACGTCATCACTTCTCCCTTGCCCGCGCGGAACCGCGTTGGAGGCCAGCGCATGCGTGCGGACGTCGTCGCCTCTGTTTCATCACACCAACGTAGCGCATCACCGCCGGAGCGGAGGCGGAAGTCGCTGCGTTAACGGCCAAACCGCTTTTTTTCTTTTTCTTTTAATTTCCTCTCTCCCTCTCTTGCGCTGTCGCCGCCCACTTCGACGCCCATACTTACACATTCCATCCCCCAACCGTCCCTTCTTCTTTGCCCCGACCACCAACCGCCAACGCCACCTTCGCCGACACCGCCATCGCACCAACCCAAGCCACCCACACCGCCCAACCCTATCGACCGCATCGCCCACTGCATCCGGCCAATCTAGCTCAGCCTCACCACCCCATACCACCACAACGCAAGCGCACCCACACCTGCATCTCGCATGCCAGGTCCATCAAATCTCGGCGCCATGTCGCTTCAGCCTGGAGACAGCACTCAGGCACTTGCCACTCGTTCAAGAAACGACATGGAGATGGTGCGTGCCCTAAAGCCATCCTGCATACCCATGATGCAGGGTCTCCGCGGCTGCAGCCCCTGCATCGCGATCGCATCAACACAACTAGTATCAATCGTGCACCTGTGCACTGTATCGTGGTCGTTCCGTGGCGTACAATCCGCTGATAATTGAGCTCCGGCCTCCTTTGCCGCCTCCGCTTCCGCTGCTTCTTCCGCAACAGTATGCCCAAGCGCTCAAGGCGAGGATCGAACTGGCCACGTTCAAGGCCATCAATGGCCTAGGCAAGGTTCACATTGACGAGCTCGAAAGGGACTGCCAACCCTCCCCATCCACAAGGGCTGTTGCCCCGTCGTCATGGCAGCTGCCACGTCCGGCACCCAAGGAGGATTCTACAACCTTGCTGTCGCGAACAAACAGCAACGCTACGGTCGGCCCATCGTCGGGAACCCGGACCTCTCCGCCTCCTGCGCGAACATCGACCTCGACGCGCGCCGCTCGGCCTCAACGGTCACTCTACGCCGATATATTTGGCGAGGACTTTGCCCAGTTGGCGAAAACCGCAAACGCAGCAAAGTCAGCAGCAGCCGTATCATCAAAGAGCCCCGCTTCCCCTGCCAAGCAGTCCAGCCTGCCCAAGCTTCGTTTGGTGTCTCAATCAAGCCCCTCGTCGTCGCGGTACAAGGGTAACTCGGCACTGCTGTACAAGGCCGCCTCGTCGCCTCAGTTGGGATCGCCGCAGCGCAAAGACGGCCACTTTGACTGGCACAACAACCCGACCCCCGAGATGAAGGCTCGAGAGCAGGAGCTAGCAGCGTCGGGCCACCACTTTGATGTGCTGTCCGCATTGCCGATGAAACGCATCCGCTTCACGCCGACCTCGGTCGGCGGTGCGCTGCTGAACTCGCCGCAGGGAGCGCAAATTCACAGCCACGATCACAACCGAACGCCGTCCTTCCTCCCAAACGGGCATCCGGCTTCATCTTTGGCACAGGGCCTCGGAATCAGTACGCCCCGCATTCCGAGATCGTGCCACAGCTCCGTGCTCAAAGCGCACCCCCTGTCTGAGAGCCACGGGACGCACCAGGTCGAGCAAGACCAAGTGGAGCGGGATCGGGTGGCGAGCACCCTGGCCATGATGGCAGAGAGCTGGGCAGCGACGAGGGAAGGCGAGCGGCTGCAAACGTCACCCAATGTTGAACCCCATACCGTGCCAGTTACGCCCCGAACGGGTGGATTCGCGGTTTCCGACAGCATCGCACGGTTAGGCTCCGACAAGAGGGGGCCGAATCTCGCAACAACTGCCTGGGAAAACGAAGAAGACGGTCATGCCGCATCGCCGCGGCCAAAGACGCCCGAACGCCGTCCACGGCAGGTTGAGGACGACGAAGGCGCCGCGCACTACCTCCTCTATTTCGCAAGCTCACCATCGCCTGCTGGCGTTACGCGCGTCACATCGCAGTTTCAAGGCGCCACGCCATCACTGCATCCGGCCAATAGGGGAGCTCCGGTTTCATCCGCTGAGCCTTGTGAGGGTTCCGCGCTCCTCGCCACCGGAGCTCGAGACGGAGCTATGACGATGCTTGGCGACCATAGCAGTCCCAGTGCGACTGCAAAGCGGAGGCGAGAGTCGGATGGCAACCTCCCCATCACGCCTCCGCCCTCGGGCCGCACGCGGCACCAACGGAACCCGCTCGAACCGTCCGACGACAGCGTCAAGATCGTATCTCATCCCAGCCGAAGGTCCGGTGGCGAGGCGGTCCACTTTGGTTCGCCCCCGCGAACGCCACCGAGAACAGCGGCACGGCTACCCGATAGCCGAGAGGCGGCCACACATGCACCAGTGTCAGATCTGTACGGCTGGGCACCCGGCGCTCCTACCACGCCACCACCTCAAGCTCCCTCGCAACCGCACACGCCACAAGCGCCGGGGACGGACTTTTCCTACGCCGACTTCGTCAACGTCAGCCCGAGTCCGAAACCTCGAAGCGTGCGCCGCACGCCCAGGGCGGGTACAGGCGGCGCTCTTGAGAGGTTGCCCGTATCCGTCAGCGGGAACGATGCGACGCCCAGCAGGGGCGTAGCGTCCAGAGCACGTTTCTTGGATTTGGATGAAGATGACTGGAAGAATCACGAGTGGAACACCACCCTCACTCCTGGGCCCAGTCCCAATCCCCGCTCTAGGTTGGCGACGCGATCCCCTCGTACCGTCACCACCGGCTGGGCTAGGTCGACGTCCAACGCCTCCACCAAAGTAGGCGCCGCACCCGACGCAGCTTCCAAGTGACTGATCGTGACCCCAACGCACAGTGTTATCTTGCTCTTAAACTCTGCTGAACAGTGCCTTGTATTTCCATATTACCGTGTCGCTGCTGTACCCTTTCGTGCTCTATATACCATGTGTAAGCTCTAGCAGGGTCGCTTTTTCAATTTTTTCTATACCTTTCTGGGTTCCTTCGGTGTTTCTTTGGGCTTAATGTTTGGTTTCGCTCTTCTCGTTTCTCCTGCTCCGGCTGTTCTGGGAGTCTGTATGATGCCGCTTTTTTGTTGTACCACCAGGACCGTCGGCTTGTGCTTGTATTTCGATTCTCTGAAGATAATCATGCGTAGGCAATTGCTGCCTTCATTCGGATGTCGAGGCGTGTGAGTCTAGTCGTCACGGGGAGGGCTGATAATCGCACGGAACTTCCCTGGAGCCGCAGCCGCCCAGCTCTCAGTCGCGTTCTCTGATCGCTTCGTCATTGGTGATGGGTATCTATGACGAAACCGATGGGTTGAGCTCCACCGAACTGGCCAGGCTCAAACCTTCCTTGTCAATCCAGGCGTTGTGCCGCCTGCACAGCTCCCTCACGATGTCTTCCTCAATCTCGCGCTCCCCTCCCTTGCCGCCGCCGCTCGGTGGCGCCCCGGGCGCGGTGCCGTCCGCCTCGTGGTCTGAGAGCCGCATCCAGGTCGCGGTGAACTCATTGTCTTCGTTCGAGGCCTGCGCCGGTTCGCGTGCCAGCTCGGCGCGGGAGCGGTGGTTCTTGCGCTCCACAAAGACGACCTCGAATTTCCTCCGGTTGAGATCGTTGCCGATCACGAGCTGGTGGCCATAGCGCTCTAGCGCCGCCCGCGCCTTGGGTATCAGGAGTTCCGGGTCGGTCTCGAGCTGCATGGGAAAAAGGCCGGCTATGCACGGTATGAGGGGCGGCTTGTCGTCTGCGCAGGAAGAGAAATGCGGTCAGGCATACGCACCTTGAAGCTGACTACAAAGCCCTCGGGCGCCCACTGCTCCACCATGGGCTTGAGCACCTTGGGCACCTGGTCCATTTCAATCACGAGCGAGCCTTTACCCGACTGGATCTTGTGCTCTGGCTACAGTTGCAAAGTGGGCCGAAGGTTCGGTATCTGCGTCAGCGCTTCAAAGTACGTTCGGGCTCGGAGAAAACGGCGGCGGCGGGGGCCGTGGCCTCTGTGCAGTTTGGTCTACGTACCACGCTGGTCGAAGGGATGAAAAAGTCGCTGACCGCTGCGGCCAGGTAGTACATGCCTTTGCGTCCGAGCGGCTGCATGAGGTTGCTCATGGCGCGGAGCAGCCACAGGTAGTCGTTGACCGTGACAAACGAAATCTTGTGGAGCAGGCCTGACCGGTGGGTGTTATGGTAGGCCTGCAGAATGGGACGGAGGTGCTCGGCGTGCTGGGGCAGGACCCGGATAGTGTTATCAGCGTTGGCGATCTCCTGCTGCGAGGAGCCATGGGTGGCGGGGTCGGCGAGGAGGTCCAAGAAGGGGTTGGTGGTGTGGCTATAGTGACGGGTATAGGGAGCGAGGCTGTGCTGGCGGCTCATGAAGATGACGGCGTAGCCTGCGGCGAGGAAGTACTCAGCCGAGGTGGCGCCTCGGGTGCCTGCGGAAAAGTTGTCGAGGAAGCGGACGACGTTTTTTTCGAGCGGTACGGTGGTGCCTCCGCTGGTGACGAGGACCACCTTTCTGCCCTCGGCAACGTGGCGCTCGATGAACTTGGCCGTGGATCGCGAGATCTGGTCGAGGTTGAGCGGCGGTGCCTGGGTCTGGAAGAAGCGGTCGGATGACCACTTGGCCGTCTCGAGCGAGGGCGACGCCGACGAGGGGGCCGAGGTGGAAGCGGAGGCGGAGGCGGAAGCCGACATTGTTGCGGTCGGTTGTAAGCGGCTCTGCCCAAAATATCTAGGCAGGAGCAGTGATAGAATGGCAGCTGTAGCAGTAGAAGCGATACAGGGAAGCAGCGGCGTTGGTGGCGAAAGAGGTCCGAGCGTAATATAGGCGACCACCGATGGGTTGGGGGCGGCGATTCCGATGGCGGCCGTAGCAGAAGTCACAACACAGCGCAGTCGAGGCGTGCAGTGCGGACGGGACAATGGAAAGCAGGGGTGGAGACGGTGGGGACGATGGCGGGATTCTCGGGGCGCAAGCGAGCGGTTCGAGGGGCAGAATGGCGTTGGACGTCAAGCCAAAGACTGTCACTGACTACATAGTTCAGTATGCACATGCTTTTTGGGTTTTTCTGTGGATCGGAGCGAGGAATACGAATTAAGAATCTTAATCTTAAATCTGCACCGAGGCGCGGGCCAACCGACAACCCGAGGGGCCGGCTCGCTCTTCGACGCCCCCCAACCCCATCACACTCACCTGGCGGCCAACTCTTTGTGCACACGACACTACTCGAGCCACACGCTGCCCTTCTCTTGGTCACAATAGCCATGTCTTTGACGATGATGGTGCTCGTGGCTCTCATTAGGCTGCAGCCGCTGCGACATGCTCCTGGACGCTGTCCGTCCACTGCGGCCGTCTTTCGATCTTCCACTTTACCGTACACTCCGTTTGTTCCCCGCCTGGCCTACCTCGCTGTACCTGCCTGACCACCACCTACTCCACTCCTCCTGCTCGCGACAGCGGAGGCCCGAGCGATGCCGAAGCGCCACAGCTTGGCGACAACGCGTGACTAGATCCGCCTGGGCCTCCCGAAACAAACTCTGGCTCGCCGAGCTCCTGTAACCGCCTCTACGATATGGCGACCTTGTGCTTCGGGCATGCCGCGCCGCCAGCCCAACGGGTCGCCGAGTCAACGGCTACGCCCGTGGCGTCGCGCGTTCCGTGCATTGCGCTTGACCGACGAAAGGGCGCCGGATTTGCCGACGGTCCATGTAGAGAGGGGAGCGTCCAGACATGGACTGGTAAAGGTAGCTTGTTAAAAATTTCAGCCTGCCCCGCCGAGCTCTCCGGCTTCCCACAGCGACGTGACTAGGAAGGCTGTCACCATGTCTTCCTCGGACAAGTCTAAAAGTCAAGGACAAAGCAGCCAACAGCGGGTTGCATCCGTGACGATGGAGTTGAAATCCAGCGCGACAATTTGCAAACTTGTGCTGCCGCCAGGCCCTGCGTAGCGACACCCTTTTATTTTTATTATTATTATAATAATAATTATTTTTATCAAAGCTAGGATGCGGCATGCCTGAAGGTAGCGTAACCATCGGCTCCATACGTTGACTGTGCGCATTTTCAAAAACTAAAGTCACGGACCAACGCCTTGCCAACCAACG
>JALNIF010003214.1:0-20427 GCA_026284005.1 Thecaphora frezii | reverse complement strand
CATCGGCCATACTTATGGCGATAACGGATGGACACCGAGCGGGCTACCGTCGCCCTCCGTTGCGCATGTCACACGTCCCAGCTCGGCATGCGATGACGACGCGTCGATCATGGCTGACCTTGACTTCCTGGTTGGGACCGACGAAGACCTCGATTCGATGGCGTCTTCGGTATCTTCGATCGCTGCCGAGGATCTCCCCGCTGATCTGCGCAACCGGCTGGGCCGTTTCGCCGACGAGGAGCTTCAGGCAGGTGTGTTGGTTGACGGTCCATCTGGCACGGACCGGGTGCGGCGTTATGTGCGGAAGCGGCCAGGTCCCGGAAGGAACGAGACGGTGTACGAGATTACGACTGAGACGATCGAGACTACCGAGACCATCACGACGACCGAGGAACGGAGGAGGAGGCCTATGAATCGTCCCGTTTCGGCGCGTTCAGATTCACGATTGTCGGCCCGTTACGCGCTTTACGATGGTCGCAACGGCTCCAGCCTGGTAGAGCGCGACGTAACCTCGTCCCACAGTGGCCACGAGACGCAGTCCATATTCGAGGGCAGACGTGAGACGACCTACGAGCAGGAGGACGAGTGGTGCGAAATTGCACGCACGACCAACAGCCCGCCCTCACGCTCCGGCAGCGCCGACACCTTGACTTTGCATACCCGCTCCCCTTACGCTCGCATCGTAGACGACATGGATGTCGACGACGAGACGCTCACCGACGCGCCTAACGGGAGACCCATCGCCTTGCGCCATCATGACGGCCAGAGGACGGACCGCGGCGACGAACCATCGACGAAAATGCACGTGGTGCTCAAGACAATGACCAAGAAGCTGATACAGAAGCGTCGGACGATTCGCAAGATCGAGATCCACAGCGATACTGATGGCGACGTTGATGATGTTGTCGTCCGGATCGAAGAAGCCCCACCCGCGCAGATCGGACAGTTGCGGGCCAGCGAAGAAGATCGACACTCGCGGCACACGGCATTTGTAGCAGCGCAGCAGAGCTCCAAGACGGCACCGTCCAGCCCCGTCAACAGGAAGCACGGCTTTTCCGGTTCCCACCTATCGAGGCAGCATTCGCCTCCGGCCGCCGCAGAAACGACGAGGGTTAATGCGAAAAACGCCGAGATGAGCACCGGCCTGCAAAAGGTGCTGAAGCTCGCCAAGAACTCCCTCAAGGGTCCCAGCGGATCCAGCGCCAGGTCTGCGCTCGCTAGCAGCACCCTCAGCGGCCGCAGGCAGCTGGCGCCGGAGTCGGACCAGAAGGGGAGGACGGCCGAGCTCGACGCTGCCATGGAGGCACCATCCGCCAACGCGACCGATGCGCCGCTGCGCACGGATAGCAGGCGCGGCACCGATTCGGAGCACCGGAGCTTCCCATTGTTTGCCAAGGCGGCGACTCCGCTACCGTCGACGTCGACACCGAGGTCGAAGCGCACCGCATCGCCCGCAGAAGCTGAAGAGTCAAAGGCGCCAAAGCAGACCGGCTTGTCAAGTCCGAAGAAGACGACGGGCCGAGGTACGGGAAATGATCTACCCCAGATTCCTGCGCGGACCGAGTCCCATGCAGCTGGATCGCCCGCGTTCGATAGTGGCAGTGGCGGCAACGCCAAGGGCTCTGCAAAGAGCACCACGTCATTTGCACCCGCGGCTACAATGGGATCGACACGCGATCGGAGGCGATCGCGGGCACCGTCCATCACCTCGATGCACTCGTTTACCTCTCGAACGCACACGCAGAGCACTGCGCGAGGACCGGCGCAAGGGTCGTCCGAGGTGGACTCGGCCGGCGCCTTTCCTCGCGCGCACCTCGTCTTCAACCTTTACAAGTTTATGCGCCACTCGTCCGCCGCCTACGGGCAAAACTTCATGCGGATCCTCGGCATCGGCAGCCTCGACTACTTTTTCCCGGACACGACCAAGCACCACGCCAACGTATGGGCCTTTGCTCACCACGTCGGCATCCCCGTCGACAGCATCCTGCTTAACAGCTTTTCGGAACCGCAGCCGCTCTCGTCGGAACGCATGTCGCCGCTGGTCAACTACGTCGCGGTCGACGACCAGGCGCAGGCCGTCGTACTGACGTGCCGCGGTACGCTGGGCCTGAGCGATATTCTCACCGATCTCACCTGTACCTACGAGGACATCAAGGTGCCTGGAGGCTCGCGCGACGAGGTCTACCGGGTACACTCTGGCATGCTCGCCTCAGCAAAGCGGCTATCTTCGGAGCGCGGCACCGTGATGCAGACAATCCGAAAGGCACTCGACGCCAATCCGGACTATGGTCTGGTGATCACCGGCCACTCGCTGGGGGGCGGAGTGGCGGCGCTTTTGGCCATGCTGCTGGGCTGCAAATCAGAGTACTTCCAGCAGCAGATGCTGCAGCAACCCTGGCACCACAAGGCGAGCGGCGCGAATCGCCATCCCAAGATCTTTACGCCCTTTGTAACGGGCCTGGACTGCGGCCTGCCGGCAGGTCGCCCCATCCACGCCTACGCTTACGGCGTGCCAGCGGTGTCGTCGCCCGACCTGTCACGCTACTGCCGCGGCCTGGTGACGAGCGTTGTGCACGGCCACGACTTTGTGCCGTCGCTCTCGCTCGGCGTGATCCGCGACATGAAGAACATTGCCCAGACGCTCTGCCTAGGCCAAGAGACCGATACGGCGCGCCAGATTGTCGCCAGGGTTGTCGGGCTCTACCAGGATCAAAAGAAGGCCAAGGCCGGCCTGGTGGGGGCGCCACCCGTAGGTTTGCTCGACGACGGCGAGCCGAGACCTTCCGAACCGCCAGCACACGAGCGGGAGCAGGTCATGGAGCCCGAGGAGCTCAAGCAGGGACGGAGCCGGAACCGCGCCAACGATCGCAACTACCAGGATCCGCGCTTGGCCGAGGACGCAATGGATCCGTTCTCCTACTCGCAGGGCGGCGGGCTTGATCCGGGTCTGGCGGGAGCGGCGGGGCCAGGCGGATACGGTCCGTCGCGGCGCGGCACTGACGACCCTGAGGCGGACCTCCAAGACTGGCTGTGGAGCCTCATCAAGACGATCCGTGCCGACATGATCGAGGAGAAGCTCTACCCACCCGGCGAGGTCTACTGTAAGTCGCAGGTACCAGATCCTTCCGCCGTTCCGCTCTTGTTTCGCAGGTAGAGTCTCGGCAGCTGATGGTCGAAAAAATCGCCACGGACGGTTTCGAACATTGCAGGTATCGAGTCGTTTGCCGTCTTTGTGACGCCGCGGATGCAGCCGTCGTCGGATCCGGTAGACGAGTCGCGCGGAAACCCCACACATACATCGACGTCGACGTCTGCCCCTGGTACTACCACCGCCTCTGCATCCGCTTCATCGTCGTCCAAGTCGAGCGAGGAAGGCCGGGCCGAAGCGCATCGCGTTATCCTACGCTACTGTGAAGACGTCGAGAAGCGCTTCTCGGAACCCATCTTTGCTAAAAGCATGCTGCGCGACCATATCCCTACCAACTGTGAGTTTGGGTCCCCTCCTCTGAATCGGACATTGCGCCGCCGACTCGACGACGAAGAGCATAAAAGCTGACACTGTTCGGAGACTCCCCACTGGAAATTTCCGACGGCTCCAGACGAGCTTTGCATGTCGCTGCTCTTTGAGAGTATCGTTCCGCGTGCCGGCGGAGACGAAGTCTGACAAAGCTTCTCTGCGCCCCTCTTTCTTCGCTGCTCTTGCACCATTGCAACGTCCTCCAACATGACCGGCCCTGCACATCTGTATCCACCCCAAGCCCCTTTTTTCGTTCTTGGCTGTTACTTGTATTATTGGACCCACCCAAATTATCCATCGTCAGCTTTCTGCAATGGAACCATCGGCCCGATCGTGAATGTATATTCGTATATTCTTATATTCTTTTGGTATTCAGAGGGTGGGCTTGCCCGTCCGACGAGGGGTTGGGGAGGTGCGGACGGTGTCCTTCCTACCCGACTCCCTGCGGCCCTAGGACGCCTCTCTGGCCATTCAAGACCCGCGGCTCCTGCCAGCTGGGGGGAGCAGCGAGCTGCCCCCCGAGAAGTAGGAGTAGTGCCCGTCTGGCCGCTGACACCAGCCGGGCGTTCGCAGGGCGCGTGCACGCTGCGGATCGAATGGGGGCCTGACGAGGGGTTGCGCTCTAATGGAACCATCGGTCCGATTGGGAATGTATTGCTGGACCGTGCCCTTCCTGGGCGTCGAGTTCGTCTCCATTCTAGCCCCTTGTTCGTATAACAAGATCGCATGAGCTTGGACGGAATCGGACGCTGGGTCGCAAGAGGGAATTTTTCAGCGAAAACGAATCCCACGACGCTTTACGAGCCTTGGAAAGGGAAGCATGAGGGGGACTTTTTCAGGAGAGGAAGAGGACGCGTAGCGTCTCTACGACGTCGTCTGCCGCCTTGGTGTAGGTGGCGACGTTGGACGATGCCCTTGTTGGTCGTCGCACAAGAATAGGAAAAAAAATGAAAATGAAATAAAACGTCAGCCCTCGGTGCGTAGGATCTCCCTCGATGTCCTTCGCAACCGAACAGCCTGCACCAGAACTCAAGGACTCACCACCTTACGCTCTCGAGCACCTCCATTGCCTTTATCCTTGCTGCTTCTCTTTTTCCCTCACTTTCCTCTTCGCCATCCCCCTCCCTCTCTTCCTCTCCCTCTTGCTCTGTCTCATCGAGATCAGCAACCGACACGAGTGTATACAGGTACTCGGCAGCATAGTTCCTCGTAGCTGGGAAGCGGTGGGTTAAGAATGCTCTTATACCCGCACTCGCGTTTGAGCCGTCGGGGGAGGGAGGGGCGAGGAGGGAGGATTTGATCTCGTGTATCGGCAGCGGGAGGGTGAGTAGGAGGCAGTTGAGGCGAATGGTTTCCGTAATCCGGTGCGGGGATTGGAGGCGGGGAAAGGTGCGTGTTGTTAAAGTGTGGAGGGGCGCGCTGGCTCGTTCGATGGGGTGCATTAGAGAGGGAGGGAAGGGGGGTTAGTGGGGTGGGGAGGATGAGAGGGAGAGAGAGGGGACGTACAAGATCCTGCGAAGGTCTTGCTTTGTTTGAGTGTAGGTGGCGTCCAGGGGGAGGATACCGGATTCGAGCATGCCGCAGAGCAGAGAGAGGGCGGGGACGACAATGTTGTTCTTCCCCAACGAGGCGCGGATGGCGATGGTCAGGTCGCGGATGAGCTGAAGGGTGGTATAGCCCGAACCGGAGGTGGTGAGGTGGGTGCAGAGGCTTTTGAGGATTATACGTTGCTAAAAGTTGGGTAATGTGTCATATGGTGCGTGAAAAAGGCAGGGAGACGGGGAAGACAGCATGAGGTCGGTGGGAGAAGGGACGAGATGTAGGTGAGAAAGTGGCAGGAGGGAGGGAGGACAGGTGAGTTAGGAAAGAGTAGGAAAACGTACACCAAGGTCCGACTTGCTTCCGACTGCCACGAGGAGGCCGTGTAGGATTGAGGACCGGTATTCATCGATGCAGAGGAGCGCAATAGCGCGCGGGTAGAAAGACTGGGGTGATCTGGCGTCCATCTTGGGTCTGGGTTGGTCGTTGATCCATCGACATGTCACCATCCCGGCACAGAACGAACAACCGATCAGCCTCTCACCCCTCGCTCTCCGCCTCGCCAAGGTCCACTTCCACGCGAACAAAAACTCACCCAAGCAGCGCCTTCCTTACCGTCTCTCTGCCCTTGAATCTCCACGCCCCACCTTCGCCGTCCTCCTGCAATCGCCACAGGCTAACGACGCACCGCACCGCCAAGCTACGGAGGTGATCGATCCTCTCGACCGCCTGCTTCAGCATCGCCGCCACGACGGCATCGTACATCCCCTCGTCCAGGTACTCTCGTTTACTTGCGGCGGCGAGGCGACGGTCAAGGAGCGTGACGAGGTCCGTCAACGCTTCAAGGCAGGCGATTCGGATCCACGATCCGACGTCACCCCGTTGGTCGGAGGTGTAGTCCGCCAACCCCTCCAGCAGTGCGTGGAAGAGTGTGGTGCAGTCTGATGCGGTCAGCGCTGGAGAAACGAAGACATGAAGGGTAGAAGGTGTGAGCGAGCCAAATAGCAGAGACAATAAAATTTAAAAGGGGGTGGGCGGGCAAGTTGACGCTACCTTTTTCCAGATCAGCCTCGACGCTCCTCACCGCGGTGGGGAGGGCGAGGTAGGCGTTACGTCTCGTCTCGACGTTTGCGCTGTACTTCGCCCCCGCCACCTTCTCCGGCCGACTATCCACAACGGCCACCAGGTGCCGCCACGCCCTTTCAAACCCTTGCAGATGGCGCGAATAATCAATCGATCCCAGTACGAGCGTGTGGCTCTGCTGCTGCGTCACGCCGAGCGTCTTCCACTCATCGACCGCCGTACCATCCGCAAGCGATTGTCAAATCCTCTCAGCGTCAGCCTCGTACGTCCTCCAAAACACCTCAAAGAATTGGCGGTGAGGGAGAATATGTGGGGCAAGAGAAAACTCATCTATCGATCAAAAACGTGCACTCAGCGACACGGCTGGCGCTCGCGACAGCCTTAGCGGCTGCGTTGTGGACGTAGTCCTCTGGGTCCTGCAGTGCGCGGTCGACGACCATCCTCCAGGATGTAGAAACAGCTTCGGTAGCCGGAGGCGCCAGGGCGGCGAGGCGGAAGGAGGCTTCGACGAGCTTGCAGCTTGCATCGAGCACTAGCGCCGGTTGGCTGCGTCGGAAGCGGCCCGCGGCGAGGGCGTCGAGCGTTGTGAAAAACTATGGCCCAACGCGAGGATGCTACCGAGAAGTCAACGCAGGGGCTCGTTGAGGCGAAGGAGGCGAGCAAGGGGGAGAGCGACTCACCTTGGCACAGTAGCCTGCAGATTGGACGCCGTTCAAGTGGGCGGCGCAGGCGAACGCAATCTCGGCGAGCGAAAGCAGTGCACCGTGGACGACGATGCTGTCCTTGGAAGCGCAGAGCTTGCACTGTCCACCACAGTCGGGTTCGGTGCAAATGCAAGCATAAAATCGACGTCAGCTCCACCTCGTCGCCTTGCAAATCTGCTCCGCCCAACCAAGCGTCAGACTGCTCACCAATTCCTCAATCGTCGGCGCCGCCATCTGCTCAAAGTCGATTGCCACGATGTGCGCCACGGCCGCCGCTCCAAGCCTTCGCATCGCCACATCCCAATGCACGACAGTGACGTCGAGCAGGTGTCTCATCAGGTAGCCGCGATACTCTTTCATCCTCGCCACCTCGACGGCGCACTGCAAAAACGCATTCTTGCGCACGCTCACCGCGTAAAAATCCGTGATGCGGATGACGTCAATCCCGTTGGGGAAGAGGTCGAGCCTTCCCACGCACTCCTGGAACGCGGCGCTCGCAGCGCGCCGGATCGACACTTCGCGGTCCAGCGTCGCCACCGCCACCAGCTTCTGCGCGAGCGACAGCGCGTACGGCCGGATGACGTCGGCATCGTGCGCGCGCGCCAACGCCCACACCACGTAGCACGCCGCGTCGCGCACGTTGCTGCCGACCGAGTGCGCGCCGCGCCGCACATCGAACAGCAGCGCCTTGCCGATCCACTCGAGCTTCTCGTCCAGCTCCGACGATAGCAGCAGCCCGCGCCGCGCCTGCTCTGCCAGCGCCATGCACGCCCCCTGCCATGTACACTCTGACACCGAGCTGAGGTCGCGCGCGCCCTCGTACAGGTCCGGCACGTTGATGTAAAACAGGCTCACCACAGCGTCCGTCACCTGGCTAATAAAGTGCCGCGGCAGCCGCTCGCATAGTCTTGCGAGGCCCTTGGCGGCGCTGTAGCGGACCACGGTATCCTTGTGCTGCAACGCATCGATCAGCTTCGAGATGTAGCCGTCGATCAGCTGCGGAACATCTTCCTCGTTGTCGTCGTCGTCTTCGTCTTCATCGTCGACCACCCCTTCGTCCATCTGCTGCTTCCCGTTTGTCGATCGATTGATGACGTGGTCTAGGGTGCGGATCCGGATGAACCTGCGCCGCTTTCGCGGCCGCAGCAGCTTGAGACCGAGCCGGCACGTCAGCTTGGTCTGGAATTTGGTCACCAGACCGTTGCTGGCAAAGTCGCGCCGATCCGGGTCGTCGTAGAGGTCCAGCACCGCCTGGATGACGGGGAGCCGGCTCGTGACAAAGGCCGGGTCGTTGGTCTTGACAATCTCGCACAGCGCCTGCAAGATGCCGGTCGCAGCAAACGGCGAGGGCTGCGAGACTAGTGTGGCCGAGCAGTGTGCAGCAAACGCCTCAAACTGGGCGTCGTAGACGTCGCGCCTGTCGAAGTTACAAAGGAAGCAGCCAGGGTCCGGTACGCTCGTGTCAGACCTGGGCGCTCTCCCTTGCAGGGGCGAAGATCTTACGAAAAGTGGTGGCTCACCTCTGAAACAGCTTGCCGAGCATCACGGCGGCAGCGTCTCTCTCCTTTCCTGGGCTCGAGAGATACGTGCGGCCCACCTGTTCGATCCGGCTGGCCATCGTGGTATGCGCGTTTACCGTCGACGTTGCCGAAGGGCCTGTAGCGCGCTCGCCGACGTCAAACTGGTTAAGGTCAAAGGGGATCATGCACACGAGCGACATCCACAGCAAAAGGACGTAGCGGAGCTCCCAGCACGAGGCGAGCTCGGGATCCGCCGCATCGGTGGCACAGCTTGATCTACGTGAGCGCGAGAGAGACTCGAGAAAGGTGAGGGTCGGGGCAAGGTCGGCGACCTCGTGCGGGAAAAAGTTGGCTAGGTTGGCGAGGGAAGCGGGGAATCAATCGCACATCAGATATTGTTTCCGGTCTGGTGGCGGGCACGCTTTATATCCCTTACGCGCAAGAAAGGGAAGAGGACAAAAGCTCTGTGGTACGCACTGATGGTCTTGTAGCCGCGCACCTTTGTGTAGAGGTAGACGAGCCTGCTGAGCAGCACAATCGTCTGGGGCTGGTGGAGATGTGTGGATCGGATGTGCGCCTGAAGTGCCGCGATGGGGGGTACGACCATCTGCTCAAGGTACGGATCTAGGAGGTAAGGCTGTTCCTGGTACTCGTCGAGCTGTCAATCGCCACGGGGGGGAATGGGGAAGCAAAGGTGCAGAAGAGGCGTCAGTGCCGAGCGACGGGCCAGAGGGAGGAGCAAGCAAGGATGGGTGTGACTGACAATGGCCGACATGGCATCGAGCGTTTCGGTGTGAGACTTGCTCTTTTCCGGGGGAGCTTGGTGTGAAGGACCGGGGTGGGAGGGGAGGATGGAGTTGAGGAGGAGCATGTAATCGGCAGCGCGCTCAAAGCGGACCAGCTCGTTTTCCTCAAGCTCGTGCTCTGCCGAGGCAGCGGCGGCGTCGTCCTGTGAGGGATGCATGGTTTCGAGAGTGCTGCTGTGCGGAAGAGATGGAAGAGAATGGCGATAGCGCAGGGGGGGATAGAGGCAGAGGTGGAAGGGGATGGTGGCGAGCTCAACGTCGCAGGGGAAAAACTCACAAATATGAAAAGATATGGCAAGCACAAGGTGAGAAAGAAAAGAAAAGAAAAAAAGAAAAAGTGTATGGACATGGCGCACGGACCGTGCAGCGGTTGTCGCGCGGAACTCGGGTTTCGGTGCGTTTTTGTTATCGGTGGTTTCTCGGGAGGCGAAATTTGGGCGCAAGAGTGGAGGCGGTGGTCGGTGCGTTCAGGCGTTAGAAGAGGCAAGCTTCACCTTGCTTCTCTTCCCTCTCTGCCTCTCTCGTCTTCCTTCCTCTCCCCGTCCTCCTCTTCTCCAACGACTCCAGGCCCATCGAATCGACTCCCTCTCTCCCTCTCTACCACCTTCATCCGCCATGTCCGCCTCAGGCGTCCCCTCGCGCTCGCTAGTGACCTCAGCCAACCGCTCGTTCTACGCCTCCACCGCCGCCCAGTACGACGCCAAGGGCAAGGGCGCCACCGTCCAGCTCGCCCAGGACAATGCGCGCGCCATCCTCGATCGCGTCCCCGGTATTGACGCCGGTGGTTTTGACGTCATGGACTACGCTGCTGGGTGCGTTGCGTTGCTCCTGCCTGCCTCCCTTGTCGCTCCCATCCCACCGTCTCCTCCCTTCTCTCGACCGTTTGGCCACTGCTAACGTCTCTTCTAGATGCAAATGGGGGTTAGAGGTGATACAGGACGGGTCTCATCGCAATGCTACTCTCACCTCGCGTCCGTTCCATCACCGCCGTCGACCTATCGCCAGAGATGATCGGCGTGCTACAGTCCAAGCTTGACGCCCAACCGGCCGAGGCACGCATCGACAACGTCCACCCTATCGCTGCCGACCTGCTCGATTCCGTCCCCTCCCAGCTCCAAAGCCGCCGGTTTGACCTCGTCACCTGCACCATGGCCTACCACCACTTTGCCGATCCCGTCAATGTTACCCAGGTCCTTGCTGGCTTTGTCAAACAGGGCGGATACTTTGCTGTTGTGGATCTCGTAAAGGCTGACAAAGATCTTTCTTACGAGCACCAGCATGACCACCACCACCACCACCACCACGGAGAGCACGGAGAGCATGGGCACCAACACCATCACCCACACTCTGACACCCACCAAGGAGGCGCAAAAGAGATGCTGCCGCCAAAGGAACACGTGGTGGCGCACAAGCACGGCTTCTCGCAGCACGACATCGAAGGTTTCCTGGCTCCCGCCGGACTTGAGCTGGTCGAGATGCGAAATGCCAGCCGGTTCTTTTTGCGCGATCAGCACTGGGACGTCTTTCTCGCCATTGCTCGCAAGCCCTAGCACCGTCATCCACCAAGTTGACAATGGTCGAGTCGCGCTGCGTCTGGCCCAGCCCTGTAGATAGGTTGAGCGCTATTGTATTCACCTCTGACATTCTCAAGAGAAACGTATATTTAAATGGAGCGAGAGAAATCGCAGAGGCTAGGGGTATTTCTCCAGTACCGGATCGGTGTTTTCAAAGGCAGGCTTGATGCCGCGTTCGAGCGCCTGCTTGACCTCGGGCGTGTCCTTGATGATGTCCCACTTGGGTCGTTCTAGCTCGTAGCCACTGTAAGTCCGCCGTTTAAGGTCGTAAGAGCCGAGATGGGAGCAAGAGCAATCGATGTTCACCGTCAGTCTCGTCTGAATCCGACCGGCGGTTTGGAAAGCGGAAAGCGAGAAAAGGATGTGGGCGGGGAGGGAGTTAGGGGAAAGGGTGAGCAGCGACACCTACACAGTGGTACGGGCATACTGCAGCCCACCGATCCTCGTGATGGGCAGCGTCTTAGCCGCATCGATAGCACCCGTCGCATCATTGATGGTATCCTTCCTGACATGCAACACCTTGATCCTACCCAGCACGAGCGTAGTTGTATGTTTCCCCTCATCGCTATAGATCTTCTTGACTTCTTCCAGCTGGCACTCCATGCTAAACGGGCTCTCCTTGATCCTGGGAGTCTGGATGACCTTGCTCTTGACGGGCGTGAGGCCGGTGAGAGCAAACTCGCTCACACCCGGCGGCGCATCCACGCTAGCGAAATTGAGCGCCTCTGCCATAAACTCGCAACTGGCGCTAATACTAAACTCCTTTGTCCTTTGGATGTTGAGTTCCGAGTCTTTGCGGCGATCCTCGCTGCCTCCGAACGAGATCATGACCATGGCTGGGTTGTGCGAGACCATCTGGTACCACGAGATCGGGGCGAGGTTGGGTGTTCCGTTCTCGTGCAGCGTCGTAACGAGTGCGACGGGCCGAGGAGCGATGCCAGAGATGAGCAGCTTGTATACCATGGCGGAGCTAATGTCGGTCTTTCCCAGCTGGATGACGTGGAAGCTGGAAGAGTCCGAGGCGGCCAGCGCAGAGGCCGGGTGCGAGTTGAGCCCTTGGCCCGCGGTGAAGTTGGGGTCGATGGTCTTGGTGAGCGTGTAGGAGGCGGTGGTGTCAAAGTCGGACCGAGAGGATTCGAGCTGCTTGAAGGGAGGGTACTTGGAGCCGCTCGGAGGAGCGCCGTAGACGGAGTGGGCCATGGTGGGGGTGTTGGCGTTGGGCGGGTGGTGGTAGGGTGGCGGGAATGCTGGGATGCGGAGATGCGGGGATGCGGGGATGCGGGGATGCGGTAAAAGAGTCGGAGTGGTGGACAAGAGGGGACGGGCCAGGGTGATTGCCGCTGCCTCTCGTCCTTCGTGTGCCGCAGCTGGCGTAACGTCGACTGTGGCACCGACTACAGTTGTGAGTGTGAGTACATATACCCGCCTTATTGCCGTGGTTGGCCCGCCTGTCGGCTTTTCGCACAGACCATCAAAGCGCGACCGCAACGCAACCTCCGAGCGCGTTTTGGCGCGTGCCCTCGCCCTGCTTGGCTCCTCGGCACTCGGCCAACCACTGTCTCCGCTTGCCCAGTTCAAAGGCCCTTGCCTACTTGGCCGCTCGACGTCGTTATCGCACATCTCCACCACAAGCTTTCTCCCGCAGATGCTTTCACACGCGCATTCTATCCCTACACGCACGCACACGTCGCTACCATCCTTCCATTGCTCACCGACCCCGCGTTGGTCAATCATAGCTTGCTCTCCGCCTTCTCCTTGCGGCAGTTGATGACCTCTCGTTCAATCTCTTCGGCGCTCTTGCCGCGCACCAGTCCCTCTTGCGCACACACCGCCACCAGTGTCCCATCGCGCCGGTAGATGCGGCCCATGACGACGCCCCTTCCGTTGCTCGCCGCCTGCGTTTGCATCTGCAGAAAGGCGCGACAGCAGTGACGGAGGTGAAACCAGCGTCAGCCCGGATTCGACATTCGCCCGGCGCACCAGTTGCTAGCGCTCCGGCAGACTTACCACAAACAGCAGCCAGTCGGAGACGTCAAATGTATCATAGAACCACATGCTGTGGTCGAGCGACGCCATCATCTTGATGTGGCGGCTGTTGTTAAGCGCCTTGGCCACCGTCGATAGCAAGTAGAAGCTGCCACGACGCACGGGAGCGTTGGAGAGACGGAGATTAGAGTGAGGAGCGTCAGCAAAAGCTCTGGAGGCGTACCTTGACGGCTTCAGCCCTGTCGGGGCCGTATTTGCCTTTGTGGCCGACTCACTCGCTCGCGTAGGCCAGCGCCACCTTTTGCTGCTCGATGCCGCCCACCATGGGCCGCTTGGTGCGCATCCAAAACGCCTGCTGGTTGCCGGGCGTCGCCAGGCCGTTGAGGTCGTACATCCCCGGCAGCGCATCCCTGTCGGAATTCGAAAGCGCAAAAAGCCAATGCGTTTTCCCCCCAACCGTCCGCGGCCAGCCGTCAGTCACACGCACGTTCATAAATCGCCGCTGCGCAACGTCAACGGCGTTGCGCTACGCACCGGATCTCGACGGGGCTCTGTTTCCGGTCGTCGATCCATCCCTGGAGCACGTTCTTGATCCTCTGGTCGACGTGGGGCCGCCGCACGACGTCAATGTAGCGCTCCTCGTTGAGCGGGCACTCCTCCGGCGGCGGGAGGCTGCTGAAGCTGTTGAGCCTGAAGTGCTTGTCCTCGAATCCGGTGGCGTAGGCGCCGGTGTGGGAGTTGGCCATGTTGGTGCCGGCCTCGTCGAGGGTGGGTACGGGGATGTAGAAGCTGGGCTGGTCCGGCTCGGGCTTCTGGTAGGAGAGGATGATGGTGAAGATGACGCGGCCGCGCTGGGTGGCGTTGACGGAGCGGGTGACGTAGGAGCCGCCGTCGCGCACGCGCGAGACCTGGTAGAGGATGGGGACCGACTGGTCGCCGGCGAGCAGGAAGTAGCAGTGGAGCGAGTGGAGGAAGACGCCTTCGCGCACCGTCTTGCCCGCTGCGGCCACGGCCTGCGCAATCACCTGGCCGCCGAAGACGCCGCGCGCGCGCGCCGGCGTCCAGAGCGTCTAGGTTGCGTATCGCGACGTGAGGGAACGGATCACATCGCCTCTCGAGAAGGGGTCAGCGGGCCGATTCGAGGCGCTCGATTCCGGGCGAGGGGTGGCTCACCTTGCTCTTGTAGAGGTTGACGTCGATCTCTTCTACGGCGAGGGCGTCGACAATGTCAGCGCCCTTGTCGCTGGTGGTGTTGACGCCCTGCTCAAAGACGGGCGGCTCCTGCTCCTCGGAGGTGGGCTCGCGGCCCTCTTCGCGCGCCCTGGGGTGCGTCATGGCGTTGGTTGTATGGAATGGGGTGGTGGGTTGCGCAGAGGTCTTGCGGGGTGTACGCGGAAGTGTTGCGAAGCAAGAGGGGAGGAAGGCGCTGCCTGCTGCGAGGGTGTTGAATACCGAGACTTGTAGAGGGGGTGAAGCGGAGAGGGTGGAGGAAGGGTGTATGGGTGTAGGGGTGGGTGCTGTATCTGGCGTCTGTTTGTTGCAGGTGCGAAGGGGAAAGGGAGAAGGGAGGTAGAGCTGCTTGGCTCTGAAGAGTAGAGCGTATTGCGTGGTGGATGAGGAGCAGAAAGGAAAAAGGAAAAAGAAAAAAAAATAAAATAAATAAAAAATAAAAAAAAGGGTCCGGACCAGTCGCCGGTTCGTGGTGCAACGTCGGAAGGCTTAAAGGCTGGTACAACAGGCCGGCGTGAAGTGTTGCTGTTGCAGAGACTGCGCGCGTGCATCTGTGCCAAGCAAGGTTGACAGTGTTAGTGATGCATTGGTGATTGTTATTCCCCTATTCTGCTTTCCTCTCCCGCGTGAAAACGCGCCGCATCTGAAATGCGCATCTCGTCGGCTAGGCAAAAAGGGGAAAAACGAATGCATCCCAAAAACAAATAAAAAACAAATGAAAAAAAAAAAAAAAAAAAAAAAAAAAGTCGATCCAAGCGAGAGGCTGGGCCTCGGACCGGAGTTGGACGAGTAGCCGGGGGCCGGAAGCTTGCAACGAATCGACTCGCACGCGTTGACAAAAGCTTATCGGCCGGAAGCATGTGGCATGGGAAGCAGGTTGGTGCCAAGCTTCGGAACCGCGACTCGGGATGACTGCGCGAACGGGCCTGGTTGGCAAGTTGAGCGGATGGCATGCAAATGGGAGTTGTAAGGACGGCAGGTATGGATAAGAAAGCGAATAGGAAGCTTGAATGTTGCTAGTAAATCGCTGGGTGGGCGTGGTTGTTGGCGGCAATCACAAATGCAAAGCCACCGCCCACTGACGCTTACCTGCCCGCCCGCTGGCCTTTGCTATCTCCAGCCTGCTCTCCACCCTCCTCTCTGCTACTCTATCCCTGTGCTGTCGCTCTTCAGCCTTTCATCTCCATCCCTCCCCCACGGTCCCATCACCCGCTTCTCTCTCTTACCTCCCGCTCCACCACCACCACCACCACCCGCTCGCCCCAGCCGCCATCATCGAGCGGTCGCCTTTCACTCCTACTCCCACATCCAGCACCTAGCTCGACCATGGCGACGCTATCCTACGGCGCCGCCAGCAGCAGCGCCACCGGCAGCCTCCGCGCCGCCCAGCTCCAGTCGCTGCTTTCGCTCCTCAACCTCAACGATCCTTCCTTTAGCCACGCCTCGACCGCCTCCTCTGCACCCGGCTCCACCTACAACTCCCGCCCAGGCTCCGCCGCCGGCGACCGCGATGCCAAGGCCCAGGACATTGCCGTGCCCTCCGGGCCACCCGTTTGGAAGGTCCTCATCATGGACCGCATCAGCAAAGATATCCTCGCCACCAGCCTCCGCGTACAGGACCTCCGCGAGAACGGCGTCACGCTCCACATGCAGCTCCACTCGGACCGCCCCCCGCTGCCCGATGTGCCCGCCGTCTACTTTGTCGCGCCCACCATCGACAACCTGAAGCGCATCGCCGACGACCTCAAGCGCGGCCTCTATGAGGCCTACTACCTCAACTTCACCTCAGTCCTGCCCCGTCCGCTGCTCGAGGAGTTTGCGTCGTACGTCGCGCGCGACGGTACCGGTCACCTGGTGCAGCAGGTCTATGACCAGTACCTCGACTACATCGTGCTCGAGCCCAGCCTGTTTGAGCTGCTGCCGCCCGAGCTCAACCCGGGCCCGACAGCGGCGTCGGATCGCACCATCACCACCACTTACGAGCGCCTCAACGATCCGCGCAACGGCCAGGCCGAGATCGAGGCCGAGACCGACCGCATCGCCAAGGGCCTGTTTTCAATGCTGGCGACGCTCGGCACGCTGCCCATCATCCGCTCGCCCAAGGGCAACGCCGCCGAGCTGGTGGCGCGCAAGCTCGAGTCGAAGCTGCGCGAGCACCTGACGAGCGCGCGCGGCAGCGGCAACCTGTTCAGCGAAGGCGGTTCGGGCGCGCAGTTGTGGAACCAGTCGCGGCCGCTGCTGGTGATCCTGGACCGCAACGTGGATCTGGTGCCAATGTTTGCGCACTCGTGGACGTACCAGGCGCTAGTGCAGGACGTGCTGGACCTCAAGCTGAACCGAGTCACGGTGGTGTCGAGCGAAAAGGGAGTGAGCTCGAAGCGCACCTACGATCTGGATTCGAAGGACTTTTTCTGGACCAAGAACTCAGCGACGCCGTTTCCGCAGGTGGCCGAGGACATCGATGCCGAGCTGAACCGGTACAAGAGCGATGCGGCCGAGATTACGCGGTCGACGGGCATCAGCAGCATGGACGAGGTGGGGCAGCTGGATGCGAGCAGCAATGCGGCCCACCTCAAGGCGGCGATTACGGCGCTGCCGGAGCTGACACAGCGGAAGCAGACGATTGATGCGCACATGAATATCGCGACGGCGCTGCTGCAGGGGATCAAGAGCCGCGGGCTGGATACGCTGTTTCAGCTCGAGGAGGCGATCCTGCGCCAGGTGGGTTGTGGATGAGCTGTGAGAGGGAATGCTACACGAGCCGAGGCGGCTGACTGTCTTGCCCTCCTTTTTTCCACCTGTTCTCTCCTTTTTCTTTCTTTTTTTTCTTTCCTTTTCGATTGCGCTGCCCCCGCCGCACCTGGAATAACGCCTCACCAGAAAAAAGAGACGATCCTCGAGACGATCAAGGATGCGGCGCTGGAATCGGCCGAGGACAAGCTGCGGCTGTTTATCATCTTTTACCTGTCGGCGCCGGACAGCGCCATGAGCAAGGCGGACGTCGAGGAGTTTGAAAAGGTGCTGCAGGAGCAGGGCGCCGATCTGTCGGCGCTGCAGTATGTCAAGAAGTGAGTGGCTATCGGGTGTCGCCGTCGCGTGCTTGGGGGTGGGGACGAGGTTGGGCCGATGAAGTTGACGTCGTCTCTCGTTGTCTTTATCTTTCTCTTTCTCTCTTTCTTGGGCGTTCTTGTGATTTTCCCTTTTCTGGGAAATGACCTGCCTTCTTTTGTTTTTGCTGGCGCTTTTTGGTTCTGGTTTTGTTTTTTTTTGGGACAGGGTCCGTGAGCTGACAAGGATGACGATGCTGGCGTCTGCGCCTGCGCCGCCGGCTTCGGGCGGGGGTGGGGAGCTGTTCCGCGGCTTCAGCTCGTTGAGTTCGAGGGTGAGTGGGATGTGCGGGGAAGGGGTACAGCTTCCGGGCCCGAGCGGAGGAGGCTGTCTCTTGGCTTACCGACTGGCGCGCGCACACACACTTTGCCTTGCTTGCTTGCTGCTAAACTATCCTTTGTTGTTGATCTTTCCCTTGAATGCAGCTAACGGACCGACTCAAAGACAGCGGCCTCGACAACCTAGTGGCGGGGGTCAAGAACTTCCTTCCAGCGCAAAAGGACCTGACGGTGACGCGCCTGGTTGCGTCTCTGATGGAACCGGGCACGGCATCGGCGCAGGCGCTGCAGGAGACGGACGAGTACCTCTACTTTGACGCCAAGGCGGCGCGGACACGCGGCGGTGGTGTAGCGGGGGGAGGCGTCAAGGCGAGGCAGACGTTCCAAGAGGCCGTCGTGTTTGTGGTGGGTGGAGGGGGTTATGTGGAGTATGCGAATCTGATGGAGTATGCGGCGAAGGCGGCGGGGAACCAGCCCGGTGCGGCGCCGACGGCGCAGCTGAATCAGACGGCACAAGCGGGGAAGAGGATCACGTATGGAAGTACGGAGATTCTTAAACCGGCCGAGTTTGTTAAAGCGTTGGCGAGTTTGGCCAAGGCGAAGGTGTAGGTTAAGAAGGGGGATGGACGGTGACGATTAAGAAGAGGGGCCGCAGGTGCGGTAGTAGTAATACAGTGGGTGTGCTGAACGGTGAAGTGTGGAGAGTGCTGTGGAGAGTCTGGAGAGAAATGGTCCGTGAAGTAGGGGTAGGGAGGGGGAGTCTTGAAGAAAAGAAAAAGAGGTCGTAGGGTGTGCTTTCCGAGAGAGTTGTGGGAACAGGGGCAAAAAAAAAACAGGAGAGAAGAACCGGTGTTTAACGTTTCGTGCAGGTCGAGAGAGGATGTTGAAGTGTTTAAGCCGTTTAGATAGTGGCACGTATGCTTGATATGAAATCGACGTCCTCTCTGAAGGTTCTAGTTGCTGCACCACGCCAACGCCCACTTTCTGCCCCTCCTCCTGTCTCCCTTGAGCTTGATTGTTTGCTCATCGTTGGACGGGATGGGTTTGGCCGATCCGTTGGCGCGACTCGTCTCGTTTCCGCGGTAGGTTCCGGCGGCTTTGGCGAGTTCGATGTGGGTGCGTTCGCGCTGCCACATGCGCGAGGTGTGCGTAGCCATGCTGCGTGCGTACTCGAGTTGTGCGAGCGAGGCGGAGGAGGAGGAGGTGGTGGTGGCGGAGGAGGAGGAGGAGGAGGAGGAGGAGGAGGAGGAGGAGAGTCGAGGTGTGTAGGGTGGACCGATGCTGATGGTGTGGCGCATTGTGGAGTGGTGCAGAGTGCGGGGTAGGGTGTGGGTGAAGGGTGTGGGTGAAGGGTGTGGGTGAAGGGCGTGGCGAGGGTGGAAGAAGAGGAGGGGGAAGCGGGGGAGGGGGAAGCGAAGGGATACTTATGGCGGTGCGGGGTGGCGTGGCGCCAAGGGAGGAAGGGGGAAGGACGAGGGAGAGGGGATAAGGTGAAGCCAAGCGCGAGGCGAGGCGAGGCGATGCTTGGGATGACGGAAGCCGTGTCCCGTTGGCCGCACCGACTCGACGGCGACCCAAAGGCAGCTTTGTGTCGAGCTCAGCGCCGAACAACACACACGCACACCACACGCACACCACACGCACACCACACGCACACCACACGCACACCCCCAAGCGCACAGCAAACGCTACAGCTACAGCTACACCAATAACGCCCCGTCTGTGTGGAGGCGAGCGGGCGTGTGCCAAGCAGCCAAACGCCAAGGCTTTACGCTGAGCGACGTCTTGATTTGATTCTTGATTCGTATTCAGTTGCTCATTCTTATTCGCTTTGCACTTGGCTGCCTCAGACGGAAGCGAGATGCCGCGCCACGCCCTGCTTATGCTTGCGCCCACAACATAAAACTCGAGTGCGCAACAATTATACGAATAACAATCAAACTCGTCAGTCGACGCTTTTTCCGCCGGCAACGTGCCATGCCATCGGAACTCGTGTCCCGCCCTAACCACACCTTGACTCGACCAGGCGGTGCAAAAACAAAAACCAGCGACCTGCTGACGTGACTCAAAAGCGTCCAAATGCCCAAGTAAGCTTGCTCGCTTGCTCCTCGCTCTTCGGCAAGCCATGCGCCGCTATGCCCTGCCTGCGTGCTCCTAAGCGCGCCACCGTGCCGTCGCGTGGCCATCCACCACGCTTCACACGCCCCCCGCCAGCCGCACAGCCAGCGACCCAACCTGCTTGGGCTTTGCGCGGTGCAAGCACGCGTGACTCGCAACTACCTTGCTTCCATACCCGAGTCAGAGTCAGCCTAGCACCATGACGCTCCACCGTTGGCCTTTTCGTGTCGGGAGCGCGTCGGTAGCGCGGATGGTCGACAAGCCAGACATCCAAGCCACACTGGCCGCATAGGGCTGCGACTCATCACTCTTGACTTGTTGACGCCGTCTCGCAACCAGGCCACACGCCTCGGCCACCACCGCGCTGCTCCTGCGATGCATCCGCCTGGCGTCGCCCCCTCCGCCGCCAGCCAGTCAAGAGCCGCATGGTGGAGCTTGCCTTGAAACCCGCTCGCCACCGTACCGACGCTAAAAGGCGCCGGCAACCAAAAGTCTCGTCACACTTCCAACAGTCGTAATACCTTAAGCGCAAGCACGCCGTCTGCTCTGTTACAGGCGAGCGAGAGTTAGAGGCGCCGACGAGCTAACGCAGACGAGCCAAGGGTGAGACAGCGTCCGGCCTTTCCATGCCGACGTCGGTCGCAGTCGGTGTGTTGCCGAGGGACGAGGTCACGTTTTCGACCATCGTCGTCGCGCCTCGCCTGTCTGTCTCGCGCGTATGGAAACGCGCCAACCTCCACCTCCAAATTAGCTTGATCAACGTCGATATCTCCACTCCATATTGCTTTCCACCTGTTTCTGGTTGTTGCCACCACCACAACACCTTTGTTAATTCCATGCCTCCATTCCACCAACTCTCCAATGGCTCCTGGTGTGAGATTCTTGGCACTATCAACCTCAATGAGCAGTTGCTGCCTGAGCATCACTTTTTGCTTGTGTCAATTGAGTTGGAATAAAGTGTTGG
>JALNIF010003212.1:0-11072 GCA_026284005.1 Thecaphora frezii | reverse complement strand
GAGGCCTACCAGGTCATCAAGCGTGGCGAGCTCAAGGCGAACGCCAAGGTGGACAACACCAAGTATGGCAAGTTCCTCTGAAAGTGGAACCGTGCCAGCTCCGGCTTGTCGCGCTTCGAACTCTTTCCGCTCCATATCTTTCTGGGTCCTCCTTTCGCATATATCATTGACTGTCACCATCCCTCATTCCATTCCATTCATCTCGCTCGCATCCGAGCAACAAGTGTCTTGTGTTCTGTATCTTTCTCTTTTACCCTCTTGGGATTGTACTTGTTCATCACCTTTCATCTCAAACGCATCGCATGGCGAGGCTTCCTTCGCACTGTGGATCCTGTCGATCCATCGGCGAACAATTGAAGGTTCCCATCGGCCCCTGCCTGAAAGCCTGTGTTGAACTTGCGGAGTGTGTTAGTGCAAAGCGACAAACCTCCCTATGGCGGGTGCCGCTGCTTGGACCGGGAGCTGATCTTCAACTGTTGAGGGTGGGCATGAGCACGCATAGAATAATCTTCAAGGCTTTTTTCATGCCACAGTGCGAAAGCGAAGCTGCACAGATGTAGGCGAGGCCTGCCAAAGGGGTATGAAAGCCTTGTTCCGTCGCCACGGCACCGCACATCACGCCGTGGCTCTGAACTTCAAGTTGCGACTTTGCTTTGACAGAGAGAAAGATTGAGGAGAGAGCGCGCGAGAGAGAGAGAGGCAAGGACCAAGCCGTACTGAAGCTACTTGAGGTGCAAAACGCCTTTGAGCTTGTTGAAAAAGGTAAAAGCCATAGCCCTATCGAACCTGAGCGACTCGTACCAGATATCGGAAACACCCGCTTCCAAAAACAGGCGATCGCGATCCTGGTCGAGGTGGGGCTGGTAGACGATGTCTTGGCGCTTGACGGGTTTGTTAGATTTCGAGTTGGGGTTCGGGTCCAGGATGGATTCCGACTCTTCCAGAGCAAAGACGAGGGCTGTATACATCGTCGTTGCGGGGAGGGAGGTGGTCGAAAAAAGGTGTGAGCGGAAAAGCCGTAACGAGGTTTCTGTCTTTCGTTTCCTACCTTGATGGGTAAACTAGAAAGGAAAGAGGTTTGGGGCTTACAATGATAGGCATCGTTGGCAAAGAGCGCCTTGAACCTTCTAAACTTTTCCTTTGAGTCGAGCACCTCAACCCCTGTAATGACAAGACCGGTGAGGTCTTCGTAGAGTTTGCGAATCGCCTTTTCGTCCTGCTGCTGCTGCTGTTGCTGCTGTGCGTTCTGTAGGCTGACGGCGGTGGCGGTGGTGCGAGCGGTGTTGTTGGGGTGGGAATGGGAGGTGTTGGCCCCACCTCCTGGCTGGGAGGAAGAGAGGTGGGCTTTTTCCAACAAGGCTTTGGACGTGGCGATTTCTTCTTCGAGCTTTAGCTTGTACTTGTTGACTGGGGAGCGAGGGAGGGCGATTTCGGGGCCAAGGGAAGAGAGGTTTAGGGTTAGGTGAGGTTGGTTTTGCAAGACGAGGTACGATCGGAAAGAGCAGCGCCAGGCTCCGCTAGCCAAACAAGAGGTAAGCGAGACTAGCCAAAGGGCCGACGTACCATCGTCTTCGAGCTTCTTCTTCTCCCTTGCAGCTTCGGCCAATTGCTTGCGGTACCGTCTTTCCACTTCCTCGACGTGTGACGACGACGCCGAGGCGTGGCTGGCGGTGCGCAGCCCGACGACACTCATGCTACGATCGGCTGAGGCGCTGCCGTTGGCTTCGGCCTCGCGCGCCCGCCGTTCCGCCGCCTCGGCGCGCGCCTTGAGCGAGTTGATGAGCTCCTTGTCGTCTATTCGTCGTCCACCAAAGGGGAAAAGAACCAGAAAAAAAGAGCAAGGAAATGAGCGGAGAGGCCCCTCACATTGTCAACAAACCCAAGAACATTGCCGGTACAGCAGGATCTCCAGATCCAAGGAGTGAGAAAGGAATGGCGGTGAGGGAAGAGGGGGGACCTACGTCTATGCCTCGTCTCTGCGGCCTTTTTAATCTCCTCGACCATCTCCTCGGCCTTTGTCAGCCGGATCTGCCTCAGCTCGTCGAGCTGTGTCTGGATCTCGTCCCTCTCCTCCGTCATCCTCTGCAACTTCTCCTCGAGCGCCCTTTCGCGCTTCGACGCCGCCTTGGCTAGCTTCTTTTCCATCCACTCGTCAAACTCTCTCCTCTCTAGCAAAAACTCGTCCGCCACCGCCGCCGCCGCCACGGGCAGTGGTGCCTCGTCCTCCTCCTCCTGATCGTACTCGGTCGCTCCAGAGGCGGTACAGCCGCGCGGCGCACGCACCTTGGTCGAAGTGGAAGTTTTGGCGGTTGCGGGTGCGTTGGAGCGTGTGCGTCCTCCGGCGGCGCTCTTGGCGGCTCCCCCCGCCGATCGGTGCGCCGGCTGAACGGCACGGAGGGTATCGTCCTGGTCCTGTTCCGCCTCGCTCATGCTCTCTGTCGTATCGGCGATCGAGACTGCCTCGCTCTCCTCGTCCTCCTCCTCGTCCCGTTCCATCTCTCTCCTGCTCGCTCTCGATTTCGACGTCGACTTAGCGGTCGCCTTGGCCCGTTTCGACGCCGGCTGCGACGACGTCGAACCCGCCGAGACGGTCCGCTGCTGCTTGCTCGCCGGCTTCCCGCCCCCTCCGCGGCGTGATCGGGCGTTGAAGCTATCCTCCTCTTCCGCGTCCTCATCCTGCTCTCCGTCCGAAGAGGCGGCAGAGGCGCGCTCGTCGGCATCGTCGTCGTCGTAGCCCGAAAACACGTTAAAGGCGCGCGACGATGACGACGTTATCGGTGCGGCGCGCGCGCGCTTGCGAGAGGTTGACGAGGTTGATACGTCGTGCGCCACGGCGGTGCTGGTGGATGCGCGCGTCGAGCGAGAGGGCGCCATGCTCGATCGTCGTCTGTCGCCCGATCAGGAAAGGAGGAAGGTGGAGGAGGGAAACAGAGGGATGCTGGCGGAAAGGGAGTCGAAAGGGTGTGCGAGCGGGGTCGTGGGCTGGCAGTGAGGGAGTCCCAAAGGGGTTGGGGGTTGTAGTGGTATCGGCAGGTCGAAGGCGCAGGGGGGTTATTATGGTTGGAGTAGCTACTCGCTGTCGATGGTGCGTGGTGTGGCGGAGGGGTCGATGGCGGAGGGGTCGATGGCGGAGGGGTCGATGGCGGAGGGGTCGATGGTGCGTGGTGTTGGTGTCGGCGGTGGTGGTGCTGTTGGTCGGCGGCGCGTCGATTCGAGGTCGACACACACACAACCTCAGCTTGCAAGCCTCTCCGCCCACGCTCCCCTTCTTTTCCCCGCTTTCAAAGCGCGTCAGCTCGCACACCACGTGATCTCTCCTCACCTCCCTTTCGCCCTCTTTTTGCGCCGCTAAGCTACGACGCCGCCATCCCGCGTTCAAACTACCATCCCAACGCCCGCCACACTCTGCTACAGCATCGACCGTAGACCTCTTCTTTTCGCTCGACTAGCAAACATCGCAGAGGCGCCAATACTGAGCGCGCCAACCAGATCCCACTTGCCCATCCAAAATGATGAAGAGCCGAGCGTCCAGGCTCGCTCGCGCTCCAGGTCCAGAGCAAACACGTCGCCCTCTCCCCTCTGCTGCTAGCGGTAACAACGAATGGGGGTGATGGTAGTGGGATATCAACCGGGCCAGATAACATGCAAAAAGGGGAAAAATGCTAACACGAGACGAAGGGCGCGACAAAGAAAACGAAAGTGCAAACAGGACGACCTCCCTCTTCTACCCCCTAGCCCCTTTCCCTCCTACCAACCGATGTTTGAGGCCATCTAGAGGATGACGCAGCCCTTGCAGCAGCCACCGTCGTGATTGCCCTCTTCGGTCTGGAATCGCTCCATACCAGCGGCTCCGCCTGTCGCACCCGCCGCTCCCGGTCGCCCGATCGTCTGCTCCTTGTTGTATCGTCGGATCTCTCGCACCAGGTTGCTGAACGCCTCATCCACGTTGATTCTCTGCTTGGCCGACGTCTCGATGAAGCGGCATCCAAAGTGCTTGGCAAGCTCGCGCCCCTCGTGGCTGCCCACTTGCCTCTCGTACTCGAGGTCGCACTTGTTCGCCACCACAATCACCGGGAAGTAGTCCTTGTCCTTGACCCTAAGGATCTGCTGGTGAAACGTCGAGATCTCGTCAAACGAATTGCGGCTCGTTATGCTGTAGACCAGCAGGAATCCCTCTCCGGTTCTCATGTACTGCTCTCGCATCGCGCTATCATCGTTGGGGTGCATCGCACCACAACGCAAAAAAAGTGCAAGCGTCACCGGTGTGAGCTTGGCAGCGGCGTGGCGGCAAAACCAGAGCGCTCTGCGTTGCGTGGAACAACTCACCTGTACTCCTCCTGTCCCGCAGTGTCGAGCACATCCAGCAACGCAACCTCCTCATCAATCACGCACTGCTTCCTGTACGAATCTTTGGAAAGGTAGGGGCCGCAGTTAATCAAACGTGTAAGAAGGGCAAGGGGAAAGTCAGCCGAGCTTCCAGCGCGACGCGAAGCAACCATGTCCGTGAAGTTTTCCACGAACCTTCGATTGTTGGGTCGTACTCGTCCACAAAGTGGCTCTGAATGAACTGGATGGTCAGGGCCGACTTGCCCACACCACCTCCTCCAACCACCACGAGCTTGTACTCCCTAAGAAACTGTGCCTGTTCCACCACAGAGAGGAACCCCGTGTGTCGCGTAAAGAGGGAAGGGGTAGAGGGAGGCGATAGATCGAGGAGAATGGAAAAGAAATGGTCGAGACGTCAGCCACAACTGCAAGGCGCCATCGCAGCGAGAGAAGGACCGATGGGCCATCACCAGCGTCCGACGCTCACCTTGGACATGATGCAGTATCACCGAGCTGATGTGCACCGTGCTTCTCTGGGAGGTATCCGGGCACCGCTACCTTATCGAAGATGGGTAGCGTTGAAGTTGGAACAAGGTGGGGTGGCGATGGATACCTTCTGGACGAGCGAGGAGGGCAAAGAGCAAGTCGCAAGACGGATGAGGCAGATGGGTGCCAACGTCGGACTAGCGCGAGTCAGATGTGCGCCGAGAGAAAGGAGTCGGCGGGGGTGATGAGGCGACCGAAGAGGGTCGGGTAAAGCAGGGCCTGGGTTCGGCGGACGTAGGCAGGGGTATCGAAAGGGCAAGGGGTGAGGCGCGGCTGGGTCCAGCGATCGTCGGGGGAAACGAGAGAAGGTGGGGGGCCGGAAAGAAGTGCGAAAAGAAGCCGGAAGCTGGATGCGAGAAAGCCGAGTGGAGATGGTGCGGATAGGGCCGGGAGGGGAAGGCGGGATGGAGGTTAGGGAAAGGTAGGGTGGAGGGGAGGAAAGGGCAAAAGGGGAGTGGGTGCCGAAAGTGGCAGGCGGTGCGAGGAGGCTGTAAGGTGGCGAGGATGGAAGCCGAGGAGGAGAGTAAAGGGGGAGAGTGTAGAGGGATAGAGAGTCGAAGGGACACGCACACAGCGACGGGGAGTGACGGAGGGGAAGCAGAGAGGGTGCGAGCGACAGTTGCAAAGTTGTCTGTCGAGCGAGCCCAAAGGCGAGCAAACCGAGGCGCAGGCGCGGGGCAGCTTTGCGCTGACCTGGTCAAAGCCACACTAGTTGCTACCTGGCTGTTTTGCGCTGTTGCTGCCGCTCGTCTCCCTCACCTCGCTGCTTGAAGAGGGACTTGAAAGTCTGCCACAAGCCTGACGCTCAAGCGAGGCGCACGACTCTCTTTCTCTCTTCTCTCTCTTCTCTCTTCTCTCTCTTCTCTCTCTCTCTCTCTCTCTCTCTCATTCACTCTCTCTCTCTCTCTCTCATTCACTCTCTCTCCCTGCCTGCCTCTGGCGCTGCTCTGCTGCCCGTTTCTCGTTATCTGTGCGTCTGCGTCCGTGTCTCGCTGGGCTTGCTGTGCAGCCTCCCCCTTTTTCCGCGCTGCCCTCTCCTGCGCAGCCCGAAAACCGCTGTTGGTTTCAGAGAGGCCTGTGTGGGCGTGCGCGTCAGTCTGCCTGCAGCCTCACTGTGGGCTCGCGCCTTTTTTTCCTCTTTTCCTTTTTTCCACGCTCCGCTCGCCGCCGTCTCCCTAGACCCTTCTGTGCTACCTTACGCGCAAGGGCTAGAAGGGCGGATTCGACTACTTTTTCGTCTTGATCTGCGCGCCGACCCTTTGGCTTGTCCCCATTGTTGTCACCCTGTTTTATTACATTATTCCAAATTCAAAGTGCTTACGAGTGGTTGTATTAGGTGAGCCTTTCCAGCCATCGTCCTTTAAAAAAACCCACTCTCAGCCCCTCCCTCACTTATTTTCCACGCATTAGTCAAACACAATGCGCAAATCATACAGAGATTCATCCACCGAGAGACCGCACGGCCTTAAGGCTCGCCGCCGTCGCGCTCCGTTTGCGCTGTCCATTTACGATTCGTAGCAGCCGGCAACCGGCAGCCGCTAGTTTTAGCCCAGCAACACATGAGGTCTCGAGTCGCATGCAAGCGATGCTGATCTTCCTCACCTGCTCCTTTTTGTCTGACCGTGGCCGTCGCCCTCCAATACTCCGTGCCATGCCCACCATCATCTTGGCCACGTCAAAGCCATCGTCCATCTTCCGTCACCTAACTGTAGATGCTTTCCATCGGCTCGTTTGCGATGCCAGATGGGCTGGCCGCGTTGCCGTCTAGGGGCGGAGGTGGTCGATCGAGCGTGCGTGCGTCGCTTAAGGACATGTGTCGAAGATCGAATCGACTCCAACACGCCCTTCGAAAGAAGGATGCCAAGCAAGGAACCGAGGATTCGCGTACATGTCCGCCAGCAGCAGCACTAACAGCAGGGCGGCGAGCGGCATTGGCAGCAAGCTACAGCTCCTTGAAGCCAATTCCGCTGTAGAATAACCTAGCAAATAACCTAGCAAAGTACGTGTACTATTGCCCGGTCTGCTCCTTCCGCTTGTTTTATATTTGCACCCCTCTTCCAAGCTGATCGACTACTTTTGTGCAAGTTAGCCCGCCATGACCTACATATATGTACATGAAAGCTTGGTTGCTTGCCTAGTCCAGCTCGTCATCGCAGAGAGTAGCACTAGTGCGGGATAATAAACAGTTATACATGTATGTGGGAGTGCCATGAGCGCGAACCTGCGCCTCGCCCCTGAGACCGCTCTGTTCGCATCGTTTGCTTCTTTGTCACAACCTTCGATAAATGTGTGTACCAATCTGTTTGCCTTCTTCCGATCCTCCTTGATTCTTACCGGCTTCCCCTTATGGCGATAGAATCGTTGCTACTATTCAGCAAAGATGTAGACGTGTCCCCGGCCCAAGTATAAACACGATTGGGATCTTGTAGGCCTGCCAAACCCATCCTTGCTCTCAAAACCAGCTGGAGTTTTGGCAAGGAGAGGTTGTGCAGTAATTCAGTAGCAGCGCGAATGGCACAGAGCATCATGGGACACTTGCCCCATCTCCAAAACTTTCTTCGACCTGGCAACGTGCATCGATAAGTACACCTTGCCTGGCTGGTGCCAGCTTAGGTTCGAGGCCCGATGGCTATGGATCGATTATCGTCGAGGCCGGCATTCGGCAAGACCAAAGTGTCCTGGTCACATGTTCTTCTTCGCCTGCTTCAAAAGGTCCAGAACCCCGATGTGCTGCACCATGTGCACAAGCAGGCCCAAGCGCTGTCGACGAGCAGCATCTCTTGTAGCGTATCCTATAGCGTGCGGGCGAAACTCATCACTCTTAATTTCCGCAGCCCAGCAGAAAGGGAAAGAGTGCGAGGGATGCGACTGTTGCTGCATCGCACTCGGCGGAAGGCAGAGGCGAGTCTGCCTGAGGCTGATGGTGCAAGGGAAATAGGTAAAGTCTGAGAGGCGGAGATGGCTTGCTGCCCGCGAGGCCCGTTTTGGCGAGAGGGGACGCCGATTACGGCCTAGGGCCTTGGCAGCCGGTTTCCCATATGTACCGCAGTATGGCCGGCTGCGTTCCCAGGAAAGGAGAGTGGACGTGTTGGAGCTGCCGCGTTGGCGATGAGGCGAGGCTAGAGCCAGACGGCAAAGACGGTGCGGTCGAGGCAGCTCGCCTCGCGATTGCGCGGCATCGAAGGAGGGGAAGTGCTGTAGAGCTTGTGACCGCAAGGAACCAAGAGAGTTCTGTGCTTGCTGGCGTCCGGCGCGAACTCTGACGTAGACGGCTGGAGGGAGAACGGACGGCAAAACGAGATGACTGAGTTGCGACACCGACGTCGACCACGTTTGACCGCTGCCTCCCGAGGATCAAGGGAACCCTCAACTTCTACGGCGGGCTACCCTAGGCTCGGTGGCGTCAGCGTTGCAAGGCGAGGTACGGCTGAGACTCGGCTACAGCTGGGCGGTCCGTCTTCCCGGAATATTGGGGTACCATTGACCCGATGCCTTGACGTTTACCTGGTCTCCTTGACGCCGGCCGCTCACAAGTCACGAAAAACCCTCACGACGACGTACGCATAAGTTACAGTAGGTCCGGTCATGGCGAAGCGCGAGCGTAATTGCGCTGTCGGGAAGACGGCTGGACCGCCTCCGGATTCTGCGGTTGCCTTTACCACCCTCCAAACCGCTTTGCACGGGAGAAGTGGGCCGATTGCTCTGTCGGGCAACACTCCGAGCCAGTCGTGGGCGTCCTTGTTGTTGCGCGCAAAGAATGGGTGGGGCAGCGTTGGTGGGCTGCGTTGCATCTTGGATACAGCCAAGAGCACGAGGCAAGCCAAGGCAGCGGGAGCGCTCCTTCATTGCGGAAGCACCACGAGCCTGATGACGACACCTAAGTACACGCGCCCTCGGCTACCTTCCGGCGGCGGAAGAGAGGGGAACATTGCCTACAAATGTGAATGTACCGCACCTGACTGGCCGCCTGGCTGTGGCTTTGGACGCCGAGGTTGTCAAAGCAACCTAAGGTACCACTGCTTGCAAGAGGACGTGTTGACTGGCCCTACATCCCACCATCCATCGACAGATGGCTTGTTTTGGTTTGGCACTGGACGTCAGCATGCGAATCGGCGCACCGCCGAGTCTGCACGACGCCACTACTGTACTCTGCGCATGGCTGCCACAAAGCCATGCATCTTCGGCGTTCTTTGGGGATGGACCAGGTTCCGTTACCGAGCGAAGGTGCGATCGCAGCGGGGCTGTTCGGCGGGACGAGGCCGGTCATTGAAGAAATCAAAATTCAATTCGACGGGACTCAGCCGTCCGTATCCCTCGAGTGGGCGTCAGGGCGGAATGGCAATGGGCGCAAGAAGGTGGTGCTGCCCCGCAAACACGTTTACTTCTGCATCTTGCCCAACCCGCTCATGCTCTTCGGACCCTGCTCGTTCCGCGCCAAGGGGCAGCAACAGCACCAACAACCATAAGCTGTCCAGCCCTTTTTTCCGCAGCCCCGGCGCCTTGGCCTAGGCTAGGGCCAGCACCCGCCTGTGGAGTGTCCGTCTCTCGGTTTTGTGCATCAACGTGGACCATCGACGGCGGATCTCGGAAAGGGACGCTCCGGCGGGAGTGTCGATAATCGCGGTAACAAAGCAACGAGGAGCGGAAGGCCAAACGTGAAGCCAAATGATATCCCCAATTCATGACGCCGAGAGAGACCTTGTCACAAGTGGTCGTCGGTTGTTGCCGAACGTTGTTGCGTGCATCGATGCACCAACGCAATGGCGATGCCTTCGCTCCCATGCCCGCCCCTTGCCCCTCTCTCCTCCCTTCAACCTCACGCCCTCCTTCTCCCTCAGCTTGCGCCACTCCGACGCCACCAGGAGGTCCGAGACCGGCTCGAGGCGGCCGAGCAAGGGCAGTCGACTCGGCGGTCCGCGGCTACATGTCTCTTTAGCGATCAAGATACACCAAAGTAACTAGCCCCAAAGGTCGGCGCGGGTTCGACTATCGCAGAGCCGTGTAATCGGCAGCATTCACACACGTTCATCGATCATCATAGGCTAAGATAGCAGCAGTAGCGATGGACCCGACTAGCTTTAGCCCAGCTAACTAAGTAGGCGTGAGGCAGGGGAGCGGTCCGCGATCCCCTGCTTTCTAACCGACGGGGCGCACCGATGGGCGGACCAATGGATGGACATCGGAGAACATCGTGGCTGGCTCTGGACCGAGCGCGCGCGCGGTGAATTTAACGGGGGTGCGTGCAAGTAGCGAGGAGGAGACGGCAGGTCGGGTTTCTACCAAGTTGCCACCCTGTACCGCTTCACATCCTGCACCCCTCGATTGCTCGCGGCAACGCCGAGGGCGAGAGGCGGAGGGGAAGCGGTAAAGGGCAGAGGCGATAGGACTAGCGTGCTACCAACGCCAAAGCTAGGCCGGAGCACGAGGAAGGGGCCACAGGTATGCTCGCAACTGTATCGGGTCGGTTCGAGGGTATTCCAGTCGAGCAGCGTGGGGCTGGCGAGCAACGACGTGTGCTGCAGCCACGCTTGTGCACATGAGGCACCCAGGTGAGCTTGCATGGTGTCGATGCGGGCTCTCCACCGACGTTTCTCCGGCCATGGCTTTCGCCTTTTTTCCCCAGAGCGGCGCTTGCGTGAAACCTGGCTTCGCAGGCGAGGTCGAGCCGAGGCGGCCACGCCGACAAAACCAAAATAAAAACCAGCGCTAGACGGCCGAGAGGGTTGACATGGAGAAGGCTGCTTGTTGGGCCATCCTTCAGCTTATTCGGCCGGGCATCTGGCCAAGGTCGGCGAAGGCTCGATAAGAGCTTGGCTTCTTCCGAGGGTGACGACTGGATTTGACCTTGGCCGTGGCGGGATGACACCAGGTGCTGCTGGCTAGGGTTAACTAGGCTAATCCCCTCTCCGCGCTGGGTTATTTTTACCGTTTTGATGCTGATTTTGGCTGATGGGCAGGACGGGGGAACGTTTTCCTTGCCCTGCTGCTCGCCCTCTTTTTTCAGCGTTTTTCGAAAGCTTCAGGCAGGCTGCCGCACACCTCGGCTTCTGCAGGTGCACCGGAAGCTAAAGCGGGCCCAGCTTGCTCGCGCGATAGGGGAGGTTGGGCGAGAGAGAGGGAGAGAGAGAGGGAGAGAGAGAGGGAGAGAGAGAGGGAGAGAGAGAGGGAGAGAGAGAGGGAGAGAGAGAGGGAGAGATAGA
>JALNIF010003206.1:0-21248 GCA_026284005.1 Thecaphora frezii | reverse complement strand
CTCCGTTTTGGGGCGGTCAGGGTGGATCGGTGGTCAGGGCGGGTCAGCCTCTGGCACGGACCCTAACATCCTGCAGCAGCTTTCCCTCATACTGGCCTTGGCTCCCTGGGACTGCTTGGTTCTCACTGCCACATACATGGTCTCTTTCACCTGCTTTCTCCACTGTGGCAAGGTCACCTGGTCAATGCTTGATGCTGGCACAATCTTGGTGGGCACCATGTCCTGGTTTGACAGTTACACAATCCTGGTCCTCCCAGCCTCCAAGACTGACCCCTCCCGCTTGGGCATCAGTCTGGTTATCCCCCGAGTTGGTGGGCCAGAATGCCCCTTTGCCGCCTTACACCTCATTGTCCCCCCACACCATCCTCCCTCAGCCCCCCTCTTTGGCCTTGGCAATGGCTTTGGGCCACTTACATGGGACTTCTTTCTCCGACACCTGCACCTCACCCTTGCTCGGCTCAGCTTGCACCTGGACCAGCATGCTGGGCATTCCTTCTGCTGAGGGGCCACCACCTGGGCTGCAGCCTCCAGTGTCGATGCCAACACCATCAAGCTCCTGGGTCACTGGTCCTCTGACTGCTACCAGCACTATGTTGACTGCTCCACCACAGAGTGCTGCACCCTCTTTGCCTCAGCCCTGTTCTCTGTCCATGCTGGCCCTCTCATCCCTACCAGCCTGTTGTGGCAGGACCTGGTCTTCTGACCTGCTTGGTGCCTCCCTGCCCCTATGTGACCGCTCACCGCTGTGCTGGCACCATGTAGCGGGTGGTGGGCCAGGAGCCACCTAGAGCTCAGGGAATTTCACTCCCCTGCTGCACACTCATAGCTATGCAATTTAAGTTAGTTTCTGTAGCGTATGATTGGCCTGGTCCGGGATGTTAGATCCTGGGTTAAGGAGTCAGGCCAAGTAGTCAGAAAAATACTCTTCTTTTTGGAGAGAAGGAGAAATGGCTGAGTCAGTCTGGCGCTTGGGCCTGTCGTTGCTGACCTTGAGTGCCTCTATCCTGAATGGGCCTGCTGCAGTTGCTGCGGTCGCTGCTCCAGCTTGGCTTGCGCTGCCATCGCTGCTGGTTCCACACCCTGCCTACTGGCTTGGTCGGGAAGACATCATATTCACACTGCATCCGCGCCGGCCCCAAAAGGTGCCGGCCACGCCACTACAGACTAAGCCACAGGGAGCCCGAAAATAGCTCTTGTATACGACGGAGGTACGGCCGCTCATCTCACCTGTTTATCGGTAGGCGTAGATGGAAAAGGTCGGCAATAGTAACTGGAGATGGTTAGTGGAGGCGGTCGACGGAGGTGATCCCTGTCTAGCAGGCAGCGAGAGGGAACGGTCGTCGTCGAGCGCCTGGTTCTATCGCAGTCAGGTTATAACCAACAAGGCAGGGCAGTGGGCCTGTCGAGGTCGGTGAAGCTGGAGCGAAAGATGCCACGATCTGTAGGTGCCAGGATTGAGCTGTAGGGTTTGTCGATGGCCACAAGCACGCAACGAGGGGTAGATTGAGACCTTGAACGTGGCGTTCCTTCTGCAGTCATAGACAGGGCGATCTAGGTAGCGGGTCGGTCGGCGTCAGCAGATACTCACATCGGAGGATAGCAGGTGGGAGAGTTGATACCATAGTACCGCTTGTGGAGCCGACGCCATTGCGCTTGTGACATGCCATATGACGTCAACTTCCCAAGCAGTGCTACAACATCTGCCATGCCAGCGGTACCAGCGTTGACGTTGTCGCTACCTGTCCTAGTGGTAGCTCATCACCACTCGCAGTCATGGCTGTCCCAAACTTTTGCATTCCATCGTCGCACTCCCGCTGACGCTGGCCCGGTCGGATCGGGTTGGGAGCACGAGGGCAGACAGAGGAACCAGCCGCCATACGTTCCAACCTGGCCCAACCGGGTTGGTGTCGGCGAGAGCTGCGGTCTATCTAAAATACCATCTACAGCGCGCGAGCCACTCACCGTCATTTTGGTCTCGAGCGAGCGCTCTCAATGGAGAAGGAGAACAGCCGTCAGCAGGAGAACCCCGCCGAACAAGCTCGTGAGGTTCCGACGCGACCTGCTTGTTGCCAGTGAAGGAGCAAGCCATGGTGACGGAGGGACATAGGCGAGGGGCAGAAGACCCAATCAACAGACTAGCAGCCAACGGCGGCTCAAGCAGAACACGGCGGCGTGGACGAGTCAGCGGCGGCGGCAAAGGTCGACAGCGACAACATCGACGGCTGGTAACGGCGGCCAGACCGAAGGACTGCGAGGACCGCCGAATGTGGGAAAGAGAGAGATAGAGGAAGGTGGCGCGTCAGTGTTGCTAGGGCTATGGCCCGCAAGGGGGGCAACGGTCGCACTCACCAAGACGAGTGGATGGGTGGGTGGTGGTGGTGGTTGCTAAGGAGGGACACGGTCACAAATCACACACTCACTCACTCACTCACTCAGGCGGATGCTAACAATTTCGATTCAAAAGGGACGACGCGTTCAAAAAAAGTGGAGGTAAAAATCCGAATTCCGAACCCGCGCCCGATTCGCTGCCAAATCGCGTCGTTCATCGGTCGACCTCCCCGAAAACGAGATCCATCGTCCCGATGATGGCCACGATATCGGGAATGAAGTGGTGACGAGCCATAAAGTCCATGCCCGCCAAATGCGCAAAACCGGGCGCCCGAATCTTGCAGCGGTAGGGGCGGTTGGTGCCGTCGGAAACCAGGTACACTCCCATCTCTCCCTTGGGCGCCTCGATGGCACTGTACGTCTCACCCGGAGGCACCGCGTATCCTTCCGAGAAAAGCTTGAAGTGGTGAATGAGGCTCTCCATCGACTCCTTCATCGTCGCCCTCGGTGGCGGCACGAGCTTGTGGTCGTCGACCTTGATTTGTCCCGATGGCATCTTGTTGAGGCACTGCTCGATGATGCGCAGCGACTGCCGGAACTCCTCGATACGGCAGAGGTAGCGGTCGTAGCAGTCACCGTTCTTGCCGACGGGCACGTCGAACTCGACCTGGTCGTAGGCGTCGTATGGCGCCACCTTGCGGATGTCCCACGGGATACCGCTGCCGCGCAGCATCACTCCGGTGAAGCCGTAGTCGAGGGCCTCCTGCGCCGTCACCCTGCCGATGCCGATGGTTCGTCCCTTCCAGATACGGTTGCCCGTCACCACCTCCTCGATCTCGTCGATGCGCGAGCTGAACTGAGTGGCCCACTTGTAGATGTCATCCAGCAGGCCCGGTGGCAGGTCGTAGGCGACGCCTCCCGGTCGCACGTAGGCAGCGTGCAGACGGGCGCCTGAGACGCGCTCGTAGAACTCCATCAGCTTCTCTCGCTCCTCGAACGCCCACAGGAAGGGCGTCAGACCGCCGACGTCCATGACGTGTGAGAGGACGGCCATGCAGTGGTTGAGGATACGCGTAATCTCGCCAAACATGGTTCGGATGAACTTGGCTCGCTCGGGCACCTCGATGTTGAGCAGCTTCTCAACGGCGCGCGAGTAGCAGAGTTCGTTGGTCATCATCGAGACGTAGTCGAGTCGATCAAAGTACGGCAGCGCCTGGGTGTAGGTCTTGTACTCGATCAGCTTCTCCGTTCCTCGGTGGAGCAGGCCGACGTGAGGCTGCGGCGATCGAGCAGGAAGGTCGCAAAGTGGGCGAGAAGGAAACAGAAGAGGATTCAACGATAGCACGTGGCGTTGGAAGGGTCAGCAACAGTGGCCTAGTCTAGGATGTACCTGAAACCGCAACGCGACGCCTAGTAGGCGAGGCAGGAGTTGGGCGATGGCCGAGCTCTCTACAGCTCTCCGTAGCGCGCCTCCCCAAGACTCACGTCGCTCCTGAGAACCTCCTCTCCATTGAGCTCGAGGATGAGTCGGAGTACACCGTGGGCGGCGGGGTGTTGGGGACCGAAGTTGACGGTAAAGTGGCGCAGGCTGGCCTCCTTCCTGGTGCCGCCCTCGGAGAGAATCTCCTGGGCGGTCCTGCTGTGGAGCTCCTCGACGGTGTGGGCCGAGGTAGCGGGCGAGACGGGGACGGCCTTGGCCTGGGGTCGGGTGTCTTGGGCCTCGGTGGCGAGGCCTCGGAGGAGCGAAGGGGTGGCAAGGCGCGAGGTGGAAGCGGCCGAGGGCTTCAGGAGCGAGGTCGCCGGCCTGACGGCGTGACGGAACAGGGCGGGGACCATGACGGACACGGGCGCTGAGCTGGGCTAGGCGGGCGAGGGTGTCTTTGATGGAGTGAAGCGTGGCTGGCGTAGAGTTGGACAAGAGAGGCCGATACGGTGGCGGTAGTCGCGACTGGCGGTGTGAAAGACGAGGAGACGTAAGAGGGGCACGCGACTGGCGTGGATCTGCTATGCTGGTATCCCGGGACCCAAAAGCGCAGCTAGGCGGTGCGAAGGAGGGGTGAGGATCGGGTCAGCGACGGGGCAGTGAGGGGGATGGGGGAATGGAAGGGGAATGAGTGAGACGCAAAGGTGGCGGCCGATAGCGGTTCAGGCAGATGGTGGGGATGCCGCCTCAACTGCCAGGCGTAGGTTGGACAGTGGGCCGAGCTACAATTTCGCAGCCGGTCACGAATGCTCGCCCCGTCCATCATCACGTTGCGCCATGGGGATTCCGATCAACCGTCCGCCCATCCATAATTCTCCCGCCTGCCTGCCTGCCTGCCCGCCTGCCCGCCTGCCCGCCTCGTCCCTCGCCGCCTTCCCTTCTCGCCAGCGCCATTTGTTTGGCAGCTCCGTCTGGCCGCCGTCTCTGCTCAGCCAATCAAACCTTTGCATCGCGTAAGCCAGACCCCCTTCTCGCACGGCAAAGCTTCGAAATTCCCTCCCCCTGCAAGGCCAACATCTCCCGCTCCGCCTCTTTCGCCTTTTACCGTGGTTCGAGCCTAAGGATGTGCAAGGATCAATCCTACCATTGCACGATGAAACGAGCATCCCGATGCAAAGAGATCCGATACGACTGATGCTGATGCTGCTGCTGCTACAACTAGGCAAGAGGGTATGAGTGAATAAAGGACAGTACTACAGGTAAAAACTAGGGCCACGGGCTGCGCCACCATCCTGACACGATCCAGGCAAACAAGTGGCAGCCGCTAGCGACGCCGGCCTCGCTTCGCCATCCACGCCCGCTTGGCAAAGTATGCCGAAGTGGTGCCGCCCTTTTTTCCACCGCTGCCCCGCGCGCTCCGACCCCAACCACCACCGCCGCTCCCACTCGATGTCGCCTTGGCGCCACTCCTGGCCGACCCTCTGACCCGGCCCCGGCTGCCAGAGCCAGAAGCCCGTCCTCGAGCACTGCTCGCGCGTACAGGCTCTATGTCGTCGTCATCGTCGTCATCGCCATCGCCGTAGTCGTCATCCGCGACACAATCCTCAACTTCTGCCCAGGTGTTGTCCCACGTCTTGGCTTTGCCCTTGCTCCTCCGCGTCCGCGTCTGCCCGCTGTCGCCCGAGGACCCTTCGCCGTCGGTCGCTTTGCGCTTGGCCGACGGCCCCGACAGCTGCCTAAGGTAGACCTGCTGCGCTTCTTGGCTAAGGTCGCTAATCAGCCTGATCTTGAGGCCCGCCCCTCCGCCTTCCCCCTGGATAGCTTCGAAAGAGGCGTGCGAGCCCGAGGCGCGGGGCATTTCGCCCTGGCCTATTGTCGCCCTCCTCGAGCTCGCGGCAGGACTCGCACCGCTCTGACGCAATGGTAGCGTCAGACGAGGTCGCGACGTCGCCGTAGGAGCAGGCCCAGCTGCGGCAGACCTTCTTTGGCGTTCTCCCGGCGCACAGCCCTCGTCTTCGTCGACGAGAAAGGGATCAGAGTCGGGTCCAGGTTCGGCCACAATCGCCGCCTCGATGCGTCGCAGCTCGTCTTCCTCCTCCAAGTCGAGCATCCAGTCCTGCTCTTCGAGCGCCTTGAGGCCGATGGAATCTTCAGAGCTCGACGACGGGCCCGTTGCGACGGCCCCTTTGCGGCGTGTCTGGTTGCGGTTCGCGTCATTGATCGACTGGTGACCGCCAGAGGATGCCTGCTTAGCGGTCGACAGGCGATCCTGGCTCGGAGCGGTGGTCGACGGCCGAAACACGGACAGATCCAGCCTCGCTTGGGATGCGTTGGTCTTGCCCGGAGATGGGGGTCGTGACGAGCTTGCTGGCGTGCTGGCGGTGAATCTGACCTTGCTGGGCGAGGCGGCCTGCTTGCCCTTTCCGGCGGATTTGGGGCCGCTTGCCACGTTACGCTCCGGAGAGCTGAGTAGGACGTCGAAAGCGTTGCACGGCTGTCGTTTGGAGCTGCCCTTGCTCGTGTTCGCGTTCACGCTCCCTCGAGAACGCTGTGGGTTGCCACCTTCGATTTCGTCGTCACTATCGATGCAGAGAACGACTTGATCAGAGTCCTTCCGGGCTTCAGCAGTGCTGGTAGCCCCGCCTCTGGCTCGCGGCGGCCTATTCTCCTTTTCGGAGCCGGACGGCAGTAGAGAGCTGCGAGATTGCCGATGACTGTGCGAGGGAGCGGCATCCTTGGCCGGAGTCGACTCCGAGTATCTGAAGGACTTGTCGGATTGCCGGCTAGCGGAAAGAGGGGCCTTGGCAGCGGTCGGGCGCTGTAGTGCTTCGTCCTTGCTGGCGCTCCGATGGAAGCCATAGATTTGCGCATCTAGCTGGTCGAGAAGGCCGCCCGTGGTGCGCGGTCTAGGGGTGGCGATGGCTGCGCCTCCTTTTTCGCCGTCTTGCTGTGGCGATGCGTCAGCGCAGCGAGGCCGCGGAGAGGCCGCCGCCGTGGATATCGCTGCCATGGTGGTCGTGATCGGCGCTTGATCTAGGCTGGCATCCGATTGCGGAACGACAAATGTCGTGGGTCCTCGGCGTACGGGACGCATCTGTCCGAGCCCAAGCCTGCCCGGGCTGGGCGACTGCACCTCTTCGAGCCGCTCCTGGGGAGGCGTCGAGAGGTGGGACGGCGGCGGGCTACCACGAGCCGATCCACTGCTAGATGGCTTCTTCAGGCCGACGCCGATGAGCCATTGGTCTCGCACGTATTGTGTCGGATAGAGTCCTGTTTGCGACCATGGTGCACCGACGTCGGCTGCGTCGATGCTGAAGCTGGATTTCGGAGCCTCTGCAGCGGCTGGCGCCGATCCGCTCGGTCGGGGCTGCTGCACCGAGGCGGACGCAGGTTCCGGCGGTAAAGGTTCCCAGCCCAGCTCGCGCAGGAGTTGTTGATGCGGATCTGTATTCTGGATGGGTGTGCGGTCTGTCTGTGGCGCGACGCCGGTCGTAGCGTCGATGGCTTCGCGGGGCGGAGATGGAGTGGCGGCGGGAACCCCGCGCGCCTTCGACGAGTCCTGCGGCCGGATAGGCGGGGTGACGATGAGGTCGAGGTCACTGGCAAAGCCGTCCCACAAGGTTGCATCGCTAGAAGGGTGGTCGTCCATGCTGCAATGCGAGCGTCCGCGGGTGGCGTCCAGAGGCGGGGCCGCGATGCACGTCATGAGGCTTGGCGGTGCGTTTCGACGAAGAAGGCGGCGCACTAGGCTCGAGCCACTTGGCCGATGCGCAAGACAGGCGGCTCCATCGCCAGGACAATCGCGAGGCTGGAAAGTGTACGGATGGCGGCTGGCCAGACGAAAGAGGGCTCCGCAGTCGGCGCCGCTGTGGTGTTGGGACGTGCGCCACAGCACTCCGACATCGTAGCGAGCAAGCCAAGGCCCAAGGCAAGCCCAACTTAAGTCGTTCACAGTTGTATTCGAAACCGCGTCGTGTGGAGGGCCAATGACCCAAAGCGCACGCACGCTCTACGCGTCGCCGCCTTCTTGCGCGCGCCAGCAGCAAAAACGGCGCGACACGTCTCGCACGTTGCGTTCGCTGACCACCATACACACACATCCCCTCGCACACCTCCCCACACACCCACACCCACACCCACACCCACACCCCGCCAAGGTGAAGCAGGTCACTTTTTCCGAAGAACTCACGCACGTTCCAATCGTGGTTCAGCTGGGTATTAGGCCGGGCGTGCGCTGCTTCCGCAGATCCAGGTACGGCATCCGGCGCAACCCTGATCTGTCAGCACAGCGAGCAAGAGCTAAAACCTTACCCGCAGACCTCTAGCACATCGGATGCCAGATGCGATCCCGACAAAGCAGGCGCTGTACTCACCAGCATGCCGATGTCAGCAGATCAAGCACCGGCCTCCGACAGGACTTCGGCCGCAGCCGCAGATGGAGCCGAATCTGGTTCAGCGGCATCCGACGGCCCTCCCTCGAATCGCCTCCGCGGGATGCCTCGTCCGATGGCCTCGACCCAATCCTCGGTCTCGTTCCAGCCGAGCAGGATGTCGGCCACCTGGTTGACTGTCAGCACCTTTCTCCCCTGGTAGCTTCCCTTGGCGTGGCCCTGGGCATCTTGGCTGCCGGGGCGAGACGTCTCCCCCTTCAACCTCAACCGCCTCTCAAATTCGGCCAAGTTCTCTTCCGAGATCGGCAGCTTGGCGCAGCGTATCCCGAGCTTGGTGGCCTTGTTGAGGCAGAGGCTCTTGTACCGGTTCTTGTCGACGATACCGCCGATGATGTACGTCTTTCCCTCCTCAAGGCAAGCGAGGGTATCGTCGGTGTCTGCAGTGAGGTAGACGACGTCCTCCTTGGCCAGTCGGAGGGGAGGCGACGGTGCCGCATCGGGCGAAGCAGGGGCATGGGGCGAGGCGCGTTTGTCCGAGCAGCACAGGGGACGATGTGCGATGAGACCTTCGAGACCGCCACGCTCGTGGATCGTGATGCCCTTCCAGCTCCTCCAAGCCCCGCGCATCTTTTGCTCCATCCAGTGACCGAGTGGCGACTCAAATATGCTTGGTGGCTCGACATCAACCTGCGGTGGCTGCTGTTGCTCTTCCTGCGTTGGCTGCGGTCCGTCTGAGTCTTTGCCGTCGATCGCCGTCGCCGTGGGTGCGAGGTAGGCGCTTCCCAGAACGTTGCCGCGACCCGCCAGCACCACCTCCTTGAAAGGCCTGTGCGATCCCTTGTTGCTGGAGTAGAGGTACATGAGCTGCTGGCCGAGTGAAGCCACCTCTTTTTCGCTCATCAGGTCATCGAAGCCTACATCGACGACCAGACGGGCACCAAAAGGCTGCTTCTTGGGTTTGGTGTCGGCCTTGGCATCGCCACGCTTACGTTTGCCGCCCATCGCACCCGCTTCGTGGTCGGCGGCGTCGTCCTGCTGCTGCTGCTGCTGTTCCCAAAAGGCGCGCTTCTTTTGCTTTTTCTTCTCCTTCTCGGCCCTACGACGGTCCAGCTTGGTCTCCTCAAAGTACTGCCGCTTGGCGAGCTTCTTGGCGGCGGATTTGGAGAGGCCCGGGGGCAAGGCGGAGACATCGATGTGGACCTGGGATCGATTGCTGAGCGGATGAGGGCTTGCGCTCGTCTTGATGTGTGGTGTCGTTGAGGGCGACGACGACGCGGCTGCGGTGCAAGGAGATGCCGTGGCGCCGGTGGAGCCTTTAGCAGGGGATGAGGCGGCGGGGGCCAAGGCTGGCGATGGCGATTGTACACGGGGTGTGAGGTCCATCCTGGCAGGGTCTCCTGGGATCGCGGACGTGGTGGAATCCTGATCGGCGTCTTGATGAGAATGAGGGACGCACCAACGATGGAACCTCGGTCGCAGCGATGGTTTGTGCCGGCCCGACTGCCTTTGCGCAAACCTAACAGAGGAGGGACAGTGGCTGTGCTAGCTGAGGTGGATTGTGGTAGGGTGGTCGAGGTAGGAACCTCTTGGATGCTTTTGGTAATTTCTGATAATTGTGAATGGTGGACTTCTTCTTGACCAGCAGAGGTCTTGGACCTTACGATTCGCCCGCGCCTTTGATTACGCTGGTTGGCATGTTTTTCTCTCCTCCACAATTCAGAATCGCTTTCTACCTTTCGTCTGGCCGGTGAGAATCGGCTCCGAGCCACCCGATTCCCAGAATTTCTCCAGCGTACGGGTGGCTGCCCGATCCGATTTGGTGGCGCTAATGAGCAGGTGGCGCAGCCAACAACGTTGGGGTGTGGCGCGGATGTCGGACTATTGGCGCTACGCCATCGCGGGCCGGGTCGTGTTTAGTCGGCCGAAGGCCAAAGGCCTTGCCTTCTCCACGACCGAGAGCTACGACGAGTCAAGTGGCGGCGGCGGCGGCGGCGCAACAGGCCAAGACCTGGAGCCGACTGACATAGTACTGTAGAGTGTGATTTATAGAGCAATAAGAAACATAATGGTATGATCAATTAACCTTGATATGCGTCGATCTATGCAGGGCGTCGGGCGGCTTCGTCTTGGGCTGACTAGGTCAACGCCTTGGACGGCCAGAACGCCCGCCGTTGGCCATGTAGTTAAATACAAGACGAGCCTGAGTGGTTAGTCGTATGGATAGATCGTGGTTTGGCTTGGCTTCCCCCCACCTAGCACGTCGCAGACGATCGGGTGCGTGTTTTCAAAGGGGCCTGCTCGCGCTGCTGGGCTTTTTGCGCAGATGGGCGCGACTCGATTGCACTCGATTCGACTGCTTTCCCCGCCACTATGTGGCCCTTAGCCGTGGATATTTAGGATTGATTCGCAATTATTGGTTTATTTTTGGCTTATGTTTGGGTTTGTTTTTGTTTTTGTTTTTGTTTTTGTATTGCTATGATTGGATTGTTAGTTTTGTTTGAATTTTCTTTTCTCGTTTCTGCCACGACCCGCACTGTGTGCGCCGCGCGGCCGGTTTGGCTAAGGCTCTGGCTATTGTCGTCCATCGGCCAGCAGAGCAAGAGAAGAGCAAGAGTGGCGAGTCACGGAATCAGAGAAGGTGAAGAGGTGAAGCGCCACCAGCGCATTGGATTCGCAATGCTTTTGGCCCACACTCTACGCCAAGCCTGGCTCGCACCCCGTATCGTCTGGCGCGCGCAAACCCAAGGCGAATCCAAGCCGCGACGCTGTGCATGCAGTCGAGGCGTCACCCGCCGCTTGGCCGCCACGTCCAGCGCACTGCATCACTGTTGACCCATGGCGACGCCCATTTACACCCACATAGCAGCGCGTCGCCGCCCACTTCGGCCCGACAGGCCCAGCGTCGATACATTACAGCATGGCCAAGCCCAAGCCATGCCGCCCAGGCGCGATAGATGGATAGCTCGCCCGCCGCCCCTCAAGCGTCCCCGTTCATCTCTCGGGCGCCAGGCCACGGCGCACCCCATAGCAGCAGCGCAGCCAAACTCACATGTGGGGGCCGTATCGGCGAGCCAAGGCAAGAGATACCTCGGGCGCAGTCGCGGCGCAGCCACCATTGGCTATTGCCTGCGCCGCCAGCTCACCGCGCAAACTGGCTTTGGCCGCCGCTCGACAAACCTACCAGGTCCCCTTTTGGCTTTTGGCTCCCCCACCTGCCTTTGCCCGCTCGCCCTGCGCAATCTGCCCCCCACCGCAACCCCCGTCGTTTCATTTCGCTCGCAGCCAACGCGCCACCGCCGCTCGCTGGCCAATCGAGCCGTGGTGGCCTGCCATGATCTCATCAACCTCGTCCTTCAGCACGCCTCGGTGCGCTGCGTTTGCCGACCCTCCACCATCTTCGAGCCCCACTGACCAGCCCATTCGACGGCGCTCCGGACCACCTCCCTCATATTCTACTCAACTCCCGGCCAGCTACCTTGCCCCTTTAACGTTCCGCACCACCTCCGCCCGTCGTCTCGTCTGCTGCAGGCATAGCGATGCCGCCACGTACTGGCCCCTCGCAGCCGGTGCGCAACCAAGTATATCGTGCCGTGCCCACCAACTCGTCGACCAACCTCGCCTCCGCATCCGCGAATCCGGCCAACCTGGCCGCAAACGCTGGACCGACTCCTTTCCGAAACGGCAACGGCAACGGTTACAGAAACGGCCCCGGTAGCGGCAGCGGCAGTAGCAGCAGCTGCGACGCCACACGATCCCTTGCTGCCCCAACACCAAGCACCATGTCCGTCTCTACGGGCGGCAGCAGCACCATCGTATCCCGCGAAAAGTCTACCATAGGTCCGGTGCAGTACCAAAACTACGGTGACTATGTCGCGTCGCCAGAAGACGACGACTGGCTCCACGATCCCGAATCCAAGGCGAGCAGGCAACGCGTCTGCGGCTGCCTGGACAAGCGTGGCTGCTTCAACCTGCTCACCCTACTGTTGTTGGCGCTGGGGCTGCTTGGCCTGTTCGCTGGGTACCCCATCATCACGTATGTTGAGCGAGTGACGGTCTCGCGCAAGGGCGGCTACGGCCTCGGCGGCACCAATGCGTCAGGGCAGGTACCGCTGCTACCGCTGCACCGTGCCCTCATCGACCCCGACACGCCGCAAGAGGCGATGACGCGCATGACGATCGACGGCAAGAAGAAGATGAACCTAGTCTTTAGCGACGAGTTCAATGAAGACGGACGCAGCTTCTATCCCGGCGACGACCCCTTCTGGGAAGCAGTCGAACTCCACTACTGGGGCACCAACGACTACGAGTGGTACGATCCCAGCGCCGTGACCACGGCCAACGGCTCGCTGGTCATCACCATGTCCGAGGTCGAGACGCACAACCTCAACTTCCGCAGCGGCATGCTGCAGAGCTGGAACAAATTCTGCTTCACCGGCGGCTACATCGAAGTCGGCATGGTGCTGCCGGGCGCGCCCGACGCCGGCGGCCTGTGGCCCGCCGTGTGGACCATGGGCAACCTGGGCAGGGCCGGCTACGGCGCCACCAACGACGGCATGTGGCCGTACACGTACGATACTTGCGATGTCGGCACGCTCAAGAACCAGACCTACCCGAATGGCGGGCCGGTCGCCGCTGAGACGACGGGCGTCTGGGTCAAGGACTTTGGCCCCGGCGTCAGCTACCTGCCCGGGCAGCGGTTGAGCCGCTGCACGTGTGACGGTGAGGACCACCCCGGCCCCAAGCATCCCGACGGCACCTACGTCGGCCGCTCGGCGCCCGAGATCGACATCCTTGAGGCGAGCGCCGCCACGCGCCGGGGCGGCAAGGGCCACGTCTCGATGTCATTGCAGGTGGCGCCGTTCGACGAGTACTATTACATCAAAAACGTCACCGGTAACGACGCCAACGCTGACGTCAGGCTTTACCAGAACAGCGCCCAGGCTCAGCTCAACTCTTACCATGGCGGAGTATACCAGGAGGCCGCCTCAAGCATCGCCACGCTCAAGGACGCCGCCTTTGACGAGACCGAGGGCCAAATCGACAGCTACGGCTATGAATATAAGCCGGGCGCCGGTCCCGACTCGCACATCACCTGGACGCTCGGAGGCGAGCCCGTCTGGACAGTTTATCCCAACGCGCTGCGCGCAAATCCGGTAAGTGCTTGATGTGCAGTATACGCTGGCCTAGCCGTCGCCTCTTCGACGCTAGTTCGCATAGTGTCACCTCGCTACCGTAGCTGAGATCCCCCTCTGCTGCTTGCCTTTCCATTCATCGCATCGCAACGCAATGCCGTACCATTGACGCCACTCCAACCGCCACACAGCTGATGGAGATCGGCCAGCGCCTGATCCCCCAAGAGCCACTCTACATCATTATGAACCTCGGCCTATCGTCGGGTTTCACGACGGTGCAGTTCGACCAGCTCAAGTTCCCCGCCGTCATGCGCGTCGACTACGTCCGCGTCTGGCAGGTCGAGGGCGAAGAGAACGTGGGCTGCGATCCGCCCGACTTTCCGACGGCCGACTACATCCAGCGGCACGCCGAAGCCTACTGGAACCCCAACTTAACCACCTGGACCGAACCGCGCCCCAGGGGCGGATACGCCCACACGTTCCCCAAGAACTCGATGACCGCCAGCTGTAGCTGAGTCCTCGAGCGGGCAGGCTCTTAACGACGCTTTTCCTCGGCTACGCCTTTTTTTGCGCTACGCCATCGCATCTGTTGTTCCACCACCTGTACTCGATAATCCTTATCTGTACGGTCGCATCGCACCCTCTGCAGCTTTCCCGATAGACAAAACTCCGCCGAACACTTCATTCAATTGCATCATGAAAACATCAGAGATAACGAGAAGAGGAGTGACCGACCGACAGCCACAGTCCAAGGAGCCAGCGAGCGGCACATGCGATCGATTCATGGAATCTCAGCATCGCACAACCGCTTGACGGGCCAGAGGGATGGATTGATGCCATCCCAACGGTTGGTTCCCCGAGGCCGCCGGCGTTCGGCCAGATAAACGTAAAAAATGCGGTGGAATAAATCGTGGGTTACAGATCATCCCACTCGACACGGTTCTACTTCGCAGTGGCCAGGCCGACGGCGTTCTTGCCGAGATCGTAGATCGAGTAGTACTTTCGCAAGAAGACATCGCCAACGATCCAGAGGTCCGCAAGCGGTCCGGGCAGGTTGAGGCCCTGAAAGCTGCTGATACACGTGCCCTGCACCTGGAGGATGTAGTCCTTGCCCTCGAGCTCGTACGGCTTGCCGTCAATGTGGAAGGTGAACTTTGGCAGGTTCGGCACCCTGTCGCAGTCGACCGTAAACTGGCCGTTCCAGCCTGTTGAGCGCAACAGCGCGATCATAGGAAAGAGAGAGAGAGTATGTGGGTGCGGGTGTGTGTGTGGTGGCATCAGCAACAGCCGCAGGATCCGATTTGCTTATCGGCGAAGTCATCGGCGGGGCACAGCTACTCACTCTTCTTGGCTCCGATCTCGGAGTTGATGATATCAGCTGTGTCCTGGGCAAGCGCAATGAGCGACGTGCCAGTGTCGATGGCAGCCGAGCCGTTGTCGAGCTCGAGCACCTGGTCACCGAGCGAGACCTTGTCGAGGCCGACCTCCCAGTAGCCCTTCCTTCGGACCGGCGCCCAGTGGATCTTGCCCTCGTAGTGCGCCTCGTCGCTGCCGCCAAAGACGGCCTCGCCGCCGTTGTCCTCGGACGAGCCGAGGTAGAACGAGACCTGGGGCTCGTCAAGCAGGCCCTGGTTGATCATCTGGTAGAGCGGCGGCACGATGCCGTTGACGCTGATGGTGTCATAGGCGAGACCAAGGATGCCGTCAAACTTGCCAAAGGCAAAAGCAAGACCGGGCTCCTTGGTGGCCTCGGCAAAGTCCTGGCCCTTGACGGTGAGGTCGCCGATGCGGAGCGTGTCCTGCGAGACGAAGCCCTCCATGGAACCAGATCCGTACTGGATCTTGAACTCGGTGCCGTTCTGTTTGTATGTTGACGAGGCGGAGCTGTCATATTTTGCGTGAAGGAAGCAGGCGATCGACGAGCACGATGTTGAGGGGACCCAGAGGTTGGAGGAACCGGTGTCGAGGATCACCTTGAACGACTGGGCGGGGGTGCCGAGCGAGATGTCGCAGAAGTACTGGGCATTCATAAAGTCGCTGAGAGGAACGCCGTGGCCCTTCTTGGCTTCGGCGTACCAGGCCCTGGCGGCGGAGCCCTCCGCGATGGGCTGGATGCTGAACTCGTGCTCGGCCTGGTCAATGGCCTTGAAGGGGGCCTGCTTGGCGCCACCGTACTTGAGCTGGAGGATCTCGGCCTGGGCGGCGAGCGACTCGTGGGTAAGCTTGTGAGCGTGGGGCAGCTTCTGCAGCTTGGCCCTAAGGGGGAGAGAAACCGTGGCAAAACAGAGGGTGCGAAAGCGAGTGCGGAGCAGAGTGAGTGAGTGATACGATGCGCGCACGCTCGTCTGCGGGGGTGGCGGCGAGGCCAAGACTGCCGGTGGCGGAGAGACTCACTTGTGAACGCCGGCGTCGACGCCAATGGCGGCGGCGGCGAGGCCCGCGACAAACGAGAGGGAAAGGTTGAGCTTCATGGTGCTGAATAGGGGATAGATGGGAATGGTGGTGGAGGGGGAAAGGAAAGGGAACGAGAAACGAGCGACGCGGCGTGGGTAGAAAAGCGAGCGAGGGCGGAGGATGTGGAGTCAACGCTTTGAGTCGGGCCACGCAGGGAGAGAGGGAGAGAGAGAGAGAGAGGGAGAGAGAGGGAGAGAGAGGGAGAGAGAGGATCGCAGTGCGCTTTTGCACTGCAGCCAGGCGCAAAGGCACTCGCACCAAGGCTGTGACTGCTGTCAACTCGGCTGGCACCGATGCAGTGCGCCGCGACGAGGCCAAAAGTGGAGAGTCAAGGCAGCGCCCAGCATTCACACTCACTTTGTTATATCTACTCACACTCGCACTCGCACTCGTAGTGTGACTTGTGACTACCTACTGCTCGCAACGCGCCCCACTCAAACACTCCACTCGGCGGCTAAGCCCTGCCGATTCGAATCCATTTGGATTCTTATGAATCGTAATCACCAAGGTTGCTATTTCATCATCGTCCCCCTACACTAGTGTTTCACGCATATACAATTCCACGTCTGACGCGGCCTCCTCTGCCGTGCCGTTCGCCCTCAGACAGGCCAGCCTCGCGCCCGCGCTGTGATCTGGCTCGACGCTCCTTTTCCACACAGCCGCGCATTGGATGCATAGGCAGGTCAGATCAGCCAAGCAACGCCGTGCGGCAAAGTAGCCAAACCCGCGCAAGCCTCCACTTTGCTCGCTCGGTCCAATTCAACGCCGTCAGGCTTGTAGCCTTGGCCGCATTCGGCCACAGCTACAGCACAGCAGGTGAGTCCAAGTCGCAGGGGGAAGCAGCGTCATGCCGACCACCTTACCTAGCCGGCCGCTAGTAGAATCACACATACACGCATCTAAGTACGAACAACAATAACAACAACAGGCTTAATGTTAATGTGAATCAAGCGGTGCACCTTTGCGCCTTGACTCTCGCCGTGGCGATTTCATCCAGCTAGACTCTATCGGCTCAGCCCTTTTTTGCGAGCCAGTCAACGTTAGAAGGATCCACAAACCAACTGCAACAAGACCTTGGCGGGCGAAGCGTCCGAGGATCCCAACCAAGCCCCCAGAAAGGGGGCACCGCACCGTGAACGTATCCTGCAGCCTGCCAGGGCTTTCCCCCCGGTTAGCAGCAAATCCCACGCAAGCTTCAAAGCCTACATGCCCGCACCGCCGCTCGCAATAGACGATGTGGTACGGCGTGGTTGCCACGCCTTCGTCTGGCCCGCCTCTGGACGCTCAATCACATGCTGTGATGTACCCGTAGTACGTGTGAGTGGTGAGCGTGGGCAACGGCCTAGCACCGCCAGCTCGTTAGGTCGCGGTCGCCCGCCGTGGCCCAGACTCGCCGTAGCACGCGTGGTGGTAACTCGTGCCTCTCAAAACCCCCTCTTTAAAGCGGTCCTCGTAATCAGGGTCCGCTGGCAGCCAACCAGGCCCAAGCCAGCCCAGCACCCTCGCCATCTCGTTGCTTGCAGAATAGATGGTTTGAGTTGGCACGATGGCGCAGAGCACTTGCAAGAGTAGAGAGTATAGTTACACACACTGAACGGTCCTCCGCCATCCCTACAACGATGCCGCCTCGTCGCTTCATCGCGAATCAGAGGTGCGCGTCAACTAGCCTGCAGCTAAGCTTACAGAAGAGAGGCGCCTCCGCTCGACAAGAGAGAGAAAAAAAAACAAGGGAGCGCAGATCGACATCCCCGGGCCGGCAATACAGAGCCGGGTTGTTCGAGGCCCCGACTGCGGTCGCCTTGGAGCTCGTGCAAGCGGGCCAAGACTACTTCAGCCGGTGCTGGTCGACTGCGATACGGTCGAGCCGGGGAATTGCGCGCTGCGGTGCTCCGCGGTCGCATCCGTGGACGCCTCGCTAGCCTTGGTGTGCGCCACTCGTGCGTCGGCTTGCACCTTGTCGTGGGCGCGCTTGCTCGCCTTTCGTCGGGCTTGCCGCGATTCGTATTCATGCCACTCACCCTCAATGCCGGACAACAGACCTGCCGGCATCTCAGCCCTAGGAGCTTCGGAGAAGTAGTCCATCGTAAGCGCGTCGTTGGCAGACATCCTCCGCTCGGGATCGTACGAGAGCAGGCCGCAGACGACCTCCAGCGCCGAGGCGGGCATCGCAGAGCCGAACGCTTCTTCAAAGATCCGCCCCTCCAGACGCTGGACCTCCGCCTCGCGCTTGCCACCGTGCGGTTGTGGTGTATCACGGCCGCCGTTCTGGCGGCTGATGGTGCGCTGGGCGACATTTGCGTTGATGCCATTGGTGCCGCCATTTTCAACCGCCTCGCCTTCGCTGCTACCGATCCTGGGGACCGGTTTGACAAGCTCGTACCACGGTAGCTTCCGCGCCTCTGGCCACCTCGCCGGCGTAAAAGGTCCCAGCACATCGCTGATGACTTGCAGCTGGTTCACCTCAGTGTTGCCCTGGAACGCCGGCCTTCGCGTAAAAAGCTCCAAGAAGATGCAGCCCGCTCCCCACATGTCAACCTCGGGGCCGTACTGCGTAGCTCCAAAGAGGAGCTCGGGCGGCCGATACCATAGGGTGACAACGCGATTCGTGTAGTCGCCGCGCCGCCTCTTGAAGTAGAAGCGTGCGAGGCCGAAGTCGGCCAGCTTGAGGAGCCCCTGGTTGTTGATCAGGATGTTAGACCCCTTGAGATCGCGATGCAGCACCGATTTGCGGTGCAGGTAGGCTAACCCCTTGAGCAGCTGGCCGGAGAGCGACTTGAGATGCGCTGGTGAGAAGCGTATCTGGGGATGCGCCAGGATGCCGTTGAGGTCGTGCTCCATATACTCGAATACCATGTAGATTGAGGAGCGCGCCACCATCATCTCGTGCAGTCGAACGATGTTTTCGTGCCGCAGCGCCTGCAGCAGCTTGATCTCGCGCATCGCCGTAACGGGGAAGCCGTCCTTCTCGGCCTCCATGCGGATCCTCTTGAGGGCGACCAGCACGCCCGTCCGCTCGGAGCGGGCCTTGAAGACCTGTCCGTAGGTGCCTTCACCCACTTGTTGGATCCGCAAATAGCCTTCGCCCGGTTCTGCCCGGGGCGGGTCGAGGCTAGGTACATCTGGCACCAGCCCTGCCCGCCTCGCACCGCCGTCGTCCTCCTCCTGCGGTTCTCTTACGCGCACAGAGTCCTGAGTCGGAGGATCGGCAGGCCGCTGCGCTAAGCCAGATGATCGACGATCGAACGATGCAGTGTTGGGGTTCCTGCGGTCGTTGGATGGGCGCCGCGGCGGTTCGTGGGCGGCCGAAGCCACGTTGGGCTCTCTTTCACGGCTAGACGTCGCGGCGGTCGAATTGCGGCCTGACTCGTCCTCCTGACGATGGATCTGGCTCGGCAAATGGTCTTGATCGTCGGCAGCTACGGGCCTATCGGACCGTTCGGGGCTGCGATCGTTTTTGGCCGAAGATCGCACGGGCGCCCGCACCGTCTGCCACCCGGTACCTCGTACAGTCTGCATCGAGTGAGTGGTGACTCCCTCTGAAGCCTCAGTGCGTCGGCGACTGGCTATGCCAGCAGCGTTGCTCTCTTTCCGGCTAAGTACGCGGCCACTGTACTCGGGAGACCGGCTGCGCCTGGACCTGCCGTTAACCCTCGACCTCGAGTCACTTTCAAGATCCGGCTCTCGGCGGCGATAATGGCGGTAGCCGGTGGCGTCTCGGTCGCGATCGTAATCACCGTCGTACCTTGTTTTATCGTCGTCCTTGGAGATCCTGAGGGCGGGTTGGTCCGATGCCGGCGACAATGTGCGACGCGACGTTTCCCCGTCCCTCCGCACAGCGCGCAGTGGGGAATGGTGCCCTCGCCCGTGCCTGTGACCGGGCCCGTCGGGAACCTCATCGTCGTATGCATCCAAGTTTCTTCCAACACTCGCAACGCCTTGCTCAGCGCGAGACCGGTGCCGCTTGTTGGTATGGCCTCCTGAAAGGCTGCCACCAAGGTCTTTGAGACCAACGGCCGAAGGAGACGAGCTACGCTTGCGTCCGCGTCGGTCTTCGGACGAATCCGGCGGCGTCCACTTTCCGCCACTCTCGCTCCGCCCTCCCCAACCACGGTCGCGGCCATCCTCCCGTTGAGCTGCCCGCGGTCCTCTTGGAACGTCGTCGCCGATAAACATCCTAAACTCGCGGCCGTCCCCGCGTCGCTTCTCGGACCAGCCCGAAGGGCCTGTTGGCGTCCTCTGCCGAGACGTCCGTTTATCTTCGGCAAAACGCCCGGGCGACGACGAGCGGTCAGGCCCGAGCATCTTTGATTGGTCCGCACGAGGTCCCAACGGCGGCGTCTTGCGATGCCAACGATTTGAGGATTCGCCACGCGAATCTGTCTTGGGCCCGCGAGGTGCGTTGAGCACCGGAGATCGAGTTTGCCAGCGCGTTGGAGCCGTTGCCTTTTCTTCCCTCGCCTCCCTCGACTCCCTCGCCTCCTTGGCATCATCTCGCACCGCTGAAGAGGTCGGAGCGGGTTGGCGCCTGCTTGCTCGTGGCCGGCTATCTTCCCGCTCAGCCCATTTCGATGCCGCTTCAGCACTATCAGACGAGATCAGATCGGCATCTGATCCAGTCTCGCGACGCGACTGGTCCTCGCCCCAGCGCGGTCGACCCTGACGGCGATCTTGCGCAGGGCTCGCAGCTCGATGACGCCTCGCATCTTGCCGATCGTAGTCGTCCCCCCGGCTCCGCCCCTTGTCGACGCTGCTATCGCGCGTCCTCTTGCGCGGCAATGCGAAATCGTTGTGTCGCGCATCGAGAGGGGTAGACACATGGTCGACTCGCCTTCCGCTATCGTCATAGACGCCTCTAGGGGCTAGGGGAGCCCTTAAGTCTCGCCTTCGAGAGACGCCCCACTCTTCGCGATCCTGGCGGAAGTCACAACGCCGATCAGCATCGTAATCTCGTTCCCTCCGGCTTCTTCGCCCTCCTTCTTCCTCGTAAGGCCGCGGCCGATGCTCGCCATCATGCGCACTTTGAGGGGCGCGGGTGTCGACGGTTGGCTGATCACGGGCGCTGTCGTAAGGTTCCGGTGCCCGGCGCCGCAGAGGCGGGGGCGAATGAGCGCGCGCGTTATCTCGACGACTTCTCGTCTCCCAGCCCGATCCATCCCGCTCTCGCGTCCCTGTCCTCTTGTCCGTGGTTGCAGATGGACCTTCAGAGGGCGCTGGGTCCTCGTCCTGCTGCTGCCTGCCCGGGCGGTCCCGCATCCTTCCGGCGTCCAGGCCTGACGCGCGGGATTCGCGGCCGTCGGCTTTGGAAGCACCGATCTGGTGTCTTGGCGAGCGCAAGGCGCTTTCGACGTGGGAACTCATCGTTTACGCCGTTCTCACTGCGAGTAGGGGCCGGGCTCAACGAGACACAGAGCGCGGCGCGATCTTGTTGGGCCAGATCGTCTGATAGATGGCTGAGCGCAGCGCTGAGCTGCAGGCGGATGCGGACGTGGTGCAAAAGATGGCTCGGCCAGCATTGAAACT
>JALNIF010003198.1:0-18581 GCA_026284005.1 Thecaphora frezii | reverse complement strand
GTAGAGGGTGCTCAAGTGGCCGAGCGAGGGATATCGCGAGGGCGGGAGGGCGGTGGAGGGGACGACTGGTGGATGCTCGCCTTTTTGTCCTTGTCCGCATCGGCGGTGGTGATGTCGGCACCGGTGGCAGCGGCGCCGTTGGTGGCTGTGGTGGGGGCGACGGCGGTGTCCTCCTCGTAATCGATGAGACTGAAACGCACGGCGGTGAGGGGGAGGGTAGCGTGGTTGCCGGTAGACGGGTCAGTTTAAGTGGGTTCATGGGTTCTTTTGCGGATCGAAGTAGCGGAAGGTGGCCATGTTGCGCAAGATAAGAGAGATAAAGAAAGAGAAATAGAGAGAGAAAGAGAGGGAGGGAGCGCCAAGAGGAGGGAGAGAGACAGAGAGGCAGAGAGAGGGAGAGGGAGGAGAGGGCAGATGGGTGCGCAGAGGGGTGCGCTGGACGTGGAAGGCGCCAAGAGCGTAGGGCCTAGGCATGCGAGGCCATGGAGCGGGCGCAGCCGGCATGGCGGGTGGCGGCAATGGAGAAATGTGGCGTGGCCGCGGGCTTCGATGCGCGGGCAGGATTCCGACATGGCCAGCGCTGACCGGTAGCGATGGCGTAGCTTTGACGGATGGTGGATGCCGAGTCGCAAGCGGAAAGGGCAGAGGGCAGAGGGACGACGGAGGGAGGACGGGAGGACGGGGAAAGGAATAATAAAGTAAAGGTGGCGGATGACTTACTCCTCGTTATCCATGGTGATGAAGGGTTGCAATGGGGTGTAAGTTGTACGGTGGGCGATGGGCGGGTGGTGGTGAGGATGCTATTGGAAGACGGTGGTGGCGGCGGTGATTTTGGTGGTGGTAGTGCCGATGGAAGGTGGTGCGTAGACGCGTGGTGGTGGTGGTGGTGGTGGTGGTGGAGAGAGGGGCGGATGGATGGATGGATGGATGGATGGATGGAGGGGCGCAGGCGCGGGCGGCGAGACAGGCAGGCGGGCATGCAATCATCAATTCTCAATTCAATCGCGTCGTGGCTGCCCGACGCTGCTAAACAAAGCAGGCAGCCGACTTGCAGCAACTAACCCGCCTAAGCCAACACTCGAGTTGTGTTAATTCACATCAAGTTTCTATTAGCAACCGATTAACCATTTGTAATTCCACTCTTACTCCTACTCTTCTCGACAAGCAGAAGCCAGCCCGACGCAACCGACTTTCCAGCCGCGCCCAGCTTCTTCGATCAGTCGCACGCCTGCGCTTCCAGCCTGCGTCTCGTACGACACCCTCGCCGCCCTCCAACGCGCGTCGTTCACCCATGCGCGCGCCCTCGCCCCAGCCAGCCAGCGTGCAGCAACCAGCAACCAGCAACCAGCAACCAGCACCCCGCTTTCCGCCATCCAAAAAGCCGCCGCTCCCCAACGCCATCCTAAGCTCCACAAGAGCCAAAACACGGTCACACGTGCGTAAAGCACCGCCACGGAAAATTAGAGGGGGGAAGGGCAGGTGCTGGATGAAAAAAGTACATAGATGCCTTACTGATCAAAATAGGGTCCTTCTCATCCTCCCCAAACCAGTCAAATGGTGAGGAGAAGGAAAAAGACAATGCAAGCTAGAATGATGGGTGATGGGCCGTCTTCGGGAGGGGTCGACGTTGGAATGAGAGACGGGTGGAATACAGATCGGGACGAGCGTCATGCCGGAAGCACAAACCGAGGTCCCCCTCGCATGTGGCGACGCCGGGCGGCGTTGGCGGCTAGTCTTCGTCCTCGCTATCGACAACGATGCGTCTTCCCGCGTGCCGCGTCGACGGTCCGCTGCTGGCCTCGCGCGAGTCGTCGGCCGTCTCGTATCCCGCTCCCTCCCGCTCAGATCCCCCGTCGCTGTAGCCTCGGCCGTCCGACTTGGGACGACGTACCAGTGGGAAAACGGAGAGTGGGCGTTCGCTCTCGGCGCCAGTCAGCTCTTCGCTCTGGTGGGACCGCGATGGATGGGAAACGGCACTCACCCTTTCCTCGTCGCTAATGATGCTTCGCTCGTCGGCCTCGCCTTCGGAACCAGGTCCGCCATCCTCGTCCGAATTCTCGCTGTCAAAGACTCGGCCGGCGTTTTTCCGCCTCCTTCGGACACGCTCGCGTCGTCCGTGCTCCCCGTCGCTGCTGACGCCGCTCTCGGCAATGCTGATCCGGCTCTCGTCGTCGGTTGACGCAATAGATTCGTGGCTTGCGCGGCGCCCTTCGCTCCGCCTTCGACCGCTTCCCTCCCTCACCCGGTACTGCTCGTCATCGTCTGAGATCTCGATGGGATCGTCCCCATCGTTCCGATACACCCTCCTGGGACCTGCGATGAAGCCGTCATCGTCCTCACCTTCTTCGTCTTCGTCGTCTTCGTCGTCGTCGTCTTCTCTGTCGCGATCTCTGCTGCGATCCCGATCGCCCCGTTCGTCCTCGATATCGTCCTCGATAAAGGAGCGCATGTCATCCTCGGAATCGCTAAACTGGCTGTCTTCGGAGCGTGAAAAGTCGTCGGGGTCGTACCGCGCATTACGCGGACGCCTACCAGTCGGATTCGCGTAGTGGCCATAGAGGTTGTCCGGCGGCGGCATCACGTCAGAGGCATATTCGTCGTCGGAGAGGTCCGAATACTCCATGCCGCTACAGAAGCGCCAAAAGAAAAGGGTACTTCAGCATCAACTCGAGCGGCGGCGTAGCGTCGAGTGCCAGCGGTGGTGGGATCGACGTCGCCGGGATACTCACCATGCAGGGTTGGAACACATGCCGTCCCAGATTTCGCTGGCGCACTCGCCGCAGCGGCGGACGCCGTCTCCCTCGTCGTAGAGAACCCGCCTCGGGCCGCGGCCGTCAAAGATGTCTTCCCACAGCTTGGTTCCCGACGGGAGGTCATCGCCCCTCGCCTTGGCAATCTCGAGGGACGTAAGGGCCTCGTCGGTGAAGCCGCTGCCCGATGCACCGACGACCTTGGCGGACGACTCCAGCTTCTCGAGCATGCCCTTGACCAGCCAGATTTCGACGGGTGCGCATGCCAGCTCGGTGCGGCACGCCGGGCACGTCTTCTTGCGCTTCAGCGTCCGCCTTTGCACCTCCCTCTGGCGTTCCTCGTCGTTGAGGTGGCCCGGCAAGTCGCCTTCCTTTTCGAGCGGCTTGGTGAACCACGACTTGAGGCAGACGACGCAGAAGGTGTGGCCGCACGGCGCTAGTCTGTAGGGTCGGAGCGTCGTCAGCACGATCGAGGTCGAGACGGCGATGCGAGTCAGCAAAGGGCCAAGCGGGACCAGCGAACCATGCAGGCTCCTCGGCGGCTGACGGCACTTACATGAAAGGTCGCCAGACGAGCTCGAGGCAGATGGTACAGGTGCATTGGTGGTAGATGTGCGAGATTGTGGACCGCTGAGAGGTGATGAGCTCGTTCTTGGTCGCCAGTTCCTTCTTGAGAAACTCAATCTGCTGCTGCAGATCTTGCGAATCGGTAAGCGCCGCCTCCGCCGCCTCACTTCCCGTAGGCGGCTCCTCCTTCAACTTGCCCTTGCTGTTTGCCGCTGTGTCGCCATTGTTCGAGGCATCGCCAGTGCCGGATTGCGTTGAAGACGAAGGACCGGCGACCGCCTCCGCCTCGTGTGTCTGCGCGTCTGACGCAAGGACGTTGGGCTCGAGACTGGTTTCGATGGCGTCTTGGTCGGCTGAGCAGCGAGACAAGAACGGGGTTGAGCAGATTCAATCTTCGAGCCCGCCCCGCCTGCTACTGATTGTGCAACGGGAGACTCACCACCTGTGGACTGCATCCTCCTCTTCTTGCCCCGCTTTGCCGGCCTTTCGGAAGATGCTGAGCGCTGGCGCGTTGTGACTGGGCGTTCATCCCGATTTGATGCGCCCTGGAGATCGGACCGTTCTTCGCTACCCTCGGGATCCGTATGCTGCTCCTGCTGCTCCTGCTTGGCGTCGTCCGCGCCCTTTGCGTCGTCCTGCTTGACCGCGGATCTGGTCCGCTTCTTTTTCTCGGCGGCACGGGTCGTAGCCGATTCCATGGTTGCGCCGCACGTTACGAGGCGAGCCGCCGGAAGCGCGGCCCGTGTTGGTTGATGAGGAGGTACCGGAAGGTGACTAGAGCGATTGGGTACGGCAGCGTCGGAAAGATGGATCGGCAGAGGTTGACTGCCGTATATGTGTCTTTTCGTGCGAGCGCTAGGGGTAAAGGAAGTATTGGTGTGGGGCTGTAGCAATGTCAGTGCACGTGCGGTCGCTCAGAGGAAGGCATGTGGCGGGCCAAGTACCAGCAGATGGTGGGGAATGGCGGGAACGGCGGCCAGCGATGGGGCTAACGATGGAGCTAACGTAGGAGTACGGGTGCCTAAATGACGATAACGGTGATGATGACGATGATGGCGGTAGCGGCGGTGGTGGTGGTGGTGGAGTCGAGGGAAATGCCTTTGTAAGCTGAGCCGTTGGGGATGCAGCGTTTCGATGTTGAAATCGCCCCAACCCACACACGGACCACCGCAGGCGAGCCACGCCAAATGCAGACGCTGCCATGCGGCGTTGCCGCGTCCACGCAAGCGGTTCCCGCACATACATACTCGACAAAAAATAAAATAAAAAAAGAAAAGAAAAAAGGCAACATAAGCGAGCGAGCGACTCGCGCAAAAACAACATTTAAGATGCAATGAATTAAGAGGAAATCGTATTATAAGTGAAAATTAGAGCTGGTAGTAGAGGTCGGCCCGTTTCCTGGAAGCACATACTCATGGCTGGGCTTCTCTTACGCTGAAAGCACACATGCACGCCGCTCGCTTTGGGTTGTCGACTACGCGCTCCAAAAAGTAAAATAAAAACCACACGCCGGCGCGCGGACCCTACGCGACCGCGCCATCCCTACACCCAATACACACACACGCACACCCTCTCTCATACTCTTCGCCTCCTCTCTCCCTCCCGAGAAGCACCGGAGCCATGGCATGCAACGAAAGTCGATTTCCTTAGCGCACCGTTCATTGAAAGCACCTCGACGCCGAACCAGGCTTTGATCTTCTTATTCACGCGGCGATGGCCGCATTTGAGCCCTGGGCCTCTTGCGCCTTTGTCTGCAATGCGACAATCTGTTCAGTGCCGGTCCGCAGTGTCTTCCGAGTATCAGCCTTCTCTCTCTCTCTCTCTCTCTCTCTCTCTCTGCATACGAGGACCGAGGACCGATCCGCAGGCAACACGTTGGATGGACGCGCTCCGCAACTCACCTCGACCTTGCGCTTCTCCATCTTTTCGTTGAGCTCCTGCAGCTGCTTCTCGACCCGCTCGCTGGGGCGATGGCCAGACGGCAAGGAAGCAAGTCGCCGATCGGGTCGGGTCGGGGTGGGGTCGTTGCCAGTCCGAAGGTCAGCTTGGTACGCTCGCGGGGCGCCGGTTGCCAGTTGCAACGAGCCTATGCACGACTCACATCTCCGACTTGATGAACTCGATCCTCTTGTCTACGTTGCTCTTGGCCTCCGTCTGCTCCTGCTTGACGAGCACGGGCCCAATGAGCTTGTAGATCTGGTTGTCGGCGGAGAGCGAGTCGAATTCCTGCTCGGCGATTCAAAGGGAAGGGCAGGGGTTAGCGTTCAGCAAAAGGGGCGCGGTGGAAGTGGCTGGCGGCGGGACTGAGCCTTGGACACTCACCTTCTTGACCTGAAGGTTCTCTGAGAGTTGCGAGTCTAGCCGTTGCCTCGCTTCGACTGCCGTTTGAAAGGCTGACGACGGGGTAAATGGACGAAGACGGTGCGAGTCAGAAGACAGGCTCGAATGGACGGGTGCTGAGAGTGCCTGGGGAGGGCAGACTCACTGTTCTGGAGCTTCTGGAAGTCGGCTACGATTGCCTCCATGGTGGCGCGCGTCGATACGGTCGGATCTGGCGAAGGGGAAGGGTCGGTGGAGAGTTATGGGGTGGGTGTGGACGGTGGGGCGGCGAAGGGGGGTTGGGGCTGTTGGTGATGTTGGCGGTGGAGGTGGTGGTGGTTAGGTCGTTGGGCGTGTTGGGCGGCGGCGGTTGAAGGTGGTAAGCGCGAGTCGAGGGTCGCGTCTGAGAAGAGTTGGGAATCTTAATGACTTGTGTGAAAGGAATTAAGAAGCAGAATGGGCAACGCAAAGTCACAAGTGAGTGGTGACTTTTGTCAACGTTGCCGGGTGGTGCGTGTGGGCGGATCCGAAGGGTTGCCATCAGCGGAAGAAAGTGGAGGCAGGCTGAGCTGCACTTTGGCATGTGTGTTTTTATTTTATCTTATTTTTATGTTTTTCGGGTTTGTTTTGCGCACTGTGACCTTCAGACTCTGATTATGATTATTAATTGGTACCTTTTTTGGGCGGTGTGGGCTGCATGGCATTCAGATTGGCGCCGTTTGCGCGAGGATTCTTCGCCATTCCATTCAGCGCCAAACGCAGCGACGCATCGTTGAGCGTTATTCACAAAGCACACAAACACCTTTCATTATCTCTGCCCAGCGCCCCCCATCGCCGCTCGCCACCACATCAAACCAACGCCCACGCCACCACACTTCCCCACCAACCCACCTCCGCCTTATTCCCCTCTCGCGACACTCCCATCCTCTCATCCGGCTCCCACCTCGTTTGATTGACCGCAGCATCGTCTGCACCACCACCACCACCACGGTGTCCACGCTCCCAGCATGGCCACGGCGACCGCTCCCGGAGACCTCAGCCCGGGGGTAGAGTACGAGGAGCAGCGGGCCCGCGTGCCCAACTCGCCCAGTTCGGCCTTTGCCGCCCTCTCGCTCGAGGATGACGCCGTAGCCAGCACCAGCAGCCTCGCTGAGATCGAGGCCGCCACCCACCTCGTCTCGGCCCTCGATGCAGCGCGCAACAAGCCCAAGCCGCTCATCCGCTCCACCGGACACTATGTACGCCTCGGGGACCAGCACCACCACCTGCTCTCGTGGAAGACGAGCGAGTTCGCCTACCGCAAGAGCACCAATGTCGGATCCGAGCTGCCCACCCTCGCCCGTGGCCTCTTTACCGAGCGCCTCGCCACCCGCGATGATAGCACCAGGCACCGCATCGCCGTGCGCGGCTACGACAAGTTTTTCAACCTCGGCGAGATGCCCTGGACCAAGCCCGAATCGATCGAGGCCTTCACCACGGCCCCTTACGTCCTCACTTTCAAGGAGAACGGCTGCATCATCTTCATCGCAGCCCTCTCGCCGGACGAGCTGGTGGTTACCTCCAAGCACTCGCTCGGCGCGCTGGACGGCGTCGAGACGACGCACGCCCAAAAGGGCGAAGAGTGGCTCGACGTCCACCTGCAGCGGGCCGGTAAGACGCGCCAGCAGCTGGCCCGCGAACTCTGGAGGCGCAACGAGACGGCCGTATTCGAGCTCTGTGACGATAGCTTCGAGGAGCACGTCCTCGAGTACTCGAAGGACAAGTCGGGGCTCCACCTGCACGGCCTTAACGCCAACTCGGCCACCTTCCGCACCCGGCCGATGCAGGAGGTCGATGCCTTCGCCCGCGAATGGGGCTTCATCCCGACCCGCTACATGGAGCTCGGGTCGCTGGCCAAGCTGCACGAGCTCACCGACCGCATCGGCACGACGGGCACTTGGGACGGTGAGGCCATCGAAGGGTTCGTGATCCGGACGCACATGCCTCCGACTGCGTCGGACGCCGCTGGATCTGCCTCGACCGAGGCCGAGACGAGCTCCGCTGGCCGCTCTGACGGTCCGTCCAAGCGTGCACCCGTCTCGCCGCCCTATGCTCCCGACCAGGCGTGGTTCTATAAGGTCAAGTTCGACGAGCCTTACCTCATGTACCGCGACTGGCGAGAGCTGACGCGCAAGATGCTGTCGCAGAAGCAGGCGTGGGAGAATTCGGTGCGGGCTCGCAGCAGCGCCAGCAGCGGTGCCGTCGAGGCAGCAACTTCGCCGGCCCAGGATCAGGATGCGCCGCCGAAGCTTGCCTCGGCCGACACCGACGCCGCGGAAGGTGCGGACGGAGAGACCAAGGTTAGCAAGAGCCAGCTCAAAAAGGACCGGAAAAAGGCCGAACGGGAGCGGCGCGAGGCGGAGGCCAAGGCACGGGCGGCGGCGATCGAGGCCGGGATCACGCCGCCGGAGCCGCCGCAGGCGCGATCGAAGCGACCCGAGACGATCCTCTTTATCCAGTGGTGCTACGACCGCCTCTACGGCAGCAAGGAGGTCAAGGCACGGCCGGAACTCTTCGCTTCATTCAACGAGGGCAAGGGCATCATTGCGCTGCGCAACCAGTTCCTCGACTACCTCCGGACGCCCGAGGGCCAGTGGAAGCTGGCGGCGCTGGGAGGCGGTCAGCGTTTCGAGGACGGCGTCGTGGCGCCCGTCGAGGACACACGCCCCTTTGACAAGACGGTGATTACGCCGATCGCGGTGCCGGGATGCGGCAAGACGGTGCTGGCGGTGGCGCTGGCGGAGCTCTTTGGATTCGCGCATACGCAGAGCGACGATTTCAAGGGCAAAAAGGGCTTCCTGGCCAGCGTCGAAAAGGAGGTTGAGGCGCACGACGTGGTGTTCGCCGACAAGAACAACCACCTCTTCCAGCAGCGGGACGAGCTGATCGAGCTGGTGCAGAGGCTCAGCGATCCCGAGCGGACGGCCAAGGCGGCGACGAACAAGAAGAAGAATAAGAACAAGAAGGGCGGCGAGGACGAGGCGGCCAAGGGGGTGGCGCGGATCCGGACAGTGGCGCTGGCATGGCGGCTGGACGGGCTGCCACTCAACACGCTGCACCGGATCTGCTCGGACCGCATCGTGGCGCGCGGCGACAAGCACCAGACGCTGCGCGCTGATACAGCGGGAGCGGCGGGCACGCGGGAACACGAGACGGTGCTCTGGAAGTTCCTCGAGCAGCTGCAACCGTACGGCAGCGCGCTGGGCGGCGAAGGGAGCGAAGGTTTCGGCGACGCCAAGTTTGATGAAACCATCTGGCTCAGCGTCGACGAAGGGTTGGAGGCGTCGCTGCGTACGGTGATTGATGGGCTGTGTCCAATGCTGGGTATCGAGAAGCCGAGCGACCAACGCATCCAGGCGGCGCTCGCCAAGGCGTTGGAGTACCGTCCGGCGATCAAGAAGGAGAACAAGGCGGTTAAAAAGGCCAAGGACGACGATGTGGCGGCCACGGCCACGGCCATTGCGACGGCGACGGCGGGGGCGCAGCAGCAGCAGCAGCAAGAGGGAAAGAGCGGCGCGGCGGGAGCCAAGGTGCGTTACTATGGCATCGCCGTCGAGCTGGACCTAGTTTCGGTGCTGTCCAAGGTGTTTGAGGGAGCGGTACCGGACGATGCGGTGCGGTGGAGCGGCAAACAGTTCTTTGAACGGCTGCGCAACGATAAACGCATCACGCCTCGTCCGCATATCACGCTGGTGCACTCTGCCTCTGTCGCGAAAGAGACCGAAGCCCAATCCCAAGCTAAAGCTCAAGCTCAATCCGCCTTGCCGGACATCAAGAGCAGCAGCGGAGGAGGAGGAGGGCACGATGCCGAAGGAGCAGTAGCGAGATGGCACCGCTACGCCGAGCTCTGCCAATCGTCCCAACAGGTCGAATTTAGCCTCACGCTCGACCATCTCGTATGGGATCAGCGTGTCATGGCCCTCTCGGTGCGTGACGTCGCCTCCCCCGCCCTCCCCGACTTTGCCAACCTCCAAGGAGGAAGAGGCGGACAAGGACAGGGAACCTGGAGACCTCACGTCACCGTCGCAACCGCCAACCCTGAGATCCGTCCCGTAGAGGCTAATCGTGCCCTCATGCAGGCCGAAGCAGGTACCCAGGGTATCTACCAGCTACCCATCGGTGGCGATGCTGCGGGTATCAGCGCTACGGGAAGGCTGCAGGGCATGAACCACTGAGTTCGATCCCAGAGCACGAGGTCGATCGATGGCGCGGCGTATTTCGTATTCCAGATTATGTTCGAGACGTGGAGGGCGTAGCAGTACACGTTTGGGGAACGGAGGAAGAAATAGGCAGAGAGGCGGAGGGAGTGAACGATCCCGAAAAAAAAAGGAAAAAGGAGGGGCGGATGGTGGTAGAAATAGCAATGGTACACCGAACGAACACCACAAACCAGACGCCGTCTGTCTGCTTTGCTGGCCTATCGATGAGCGGAAAGGTGCCGAGGAGCAGCGGGCTGTTTGCTTGCGGGGTGCGACGATGAGGCGCGCTAGAACCTGGGTCCTTCGATCATCTGTGGAACGCTGGCGGCGGCGAGAGCAAGAGTGGAAGACACGGCGACGGTGTCGAACACGAGGGCCACGACCCAACCGCGGACAAGGGCGCTGGCGCCCTCCTCGCGGACGATGGAGGCAAAGGCGTCTCGGATACCGGCGTAGCGCGTAGGGCGGAGGGCAATTTGGCTGGCGCGCTTCTCCGAGGCCTCACTGTCTGAGGCCTGGCTGCCGTTGTTGTTGTTGGTGGCGGCGATGTCCTGGACCGAGAGGCGGATGGCGACGGTGCGGAGCGCCAGCGCGGAGAGACGGAGCGCGACGCCGCCGAGCGCCCAGACGGAAGCATTGAGCAGGTCGAAGCCGAAGCCGCGCGGCGAGGCGGGGAAGTGGTGCGGCGCAATGTAGGTCAGGATTGGAAGGCCGGCCTGGGCGATGACGAGGTTCGCGGCGCCCGACACGATGCCGTGGGCAAACTCGAGCAACGACACCGAGGGGAGCAGGAGCGAGGCGATACCGGACTTGGAGACGCGGGTGGCCGCCTTCTCGGCGGTCTGCTTGGCTTCCTTCACGGACTGCGATGACGAGGACGAGGACGAGGGCGATGGGAGGGCGACGGTGTAGGTGGTGGCGTTCCACAGCGCCTTGAGCGAGGGCAGGATGGGCGCGAGCTTTCGGCTTCCGGGGGCGAGGAGGACGCGGTAAAAGAAGGTGGTGAGCGGCTGCAGCAGCACCCTCCACGTGGAGACGGCAAGGGTCTGGTGTGCTTCAAAGGGGAGGGCGTCGCGCCACACGACGCCGGTGGGGACGCCGAGGACGGGGGCGGGTACGATGCGGCGGAAGAGCGAGAGGTAGGCGGGGAAAAAAGTCGAGTAGGTGACGGTGTAGGCGAGGTAAGGGAGAACTCCGCGGAACAGCTCAAAGGCGCCCTGCGGCGAGGTAAAGAGGTGGTGCTTGAGCGTAGAAAAGAGGCTGGTCAGCTTGACGCCATGTGTGGACGAGGAGGTGGACGAGGCGGAGGGCGACGACAAGAGGGGCTGGTAGTTGGCCTTGTAGCTCAGGTCGCACAGCTCGTAAGGGTAGGTGAGGAGCGTACCCGCGGCGACTTGGAGGCCGACGGCGGCGACGGTCGACATGGTGGATGGGTGTGCTTGCGCGTAGGGGCGATAGTGACGGGGATGGTGAAGGGGATGGTGTAAGCACACGGCCGATGGCGGCGACGCGTCGGCTGCGTTTTTGCTTTTGGTCGCCTCTGCTTGGCACCCGAGCCTTACCGACTCTGTCTGCCTGCCTGCCTGCCTGCCTGCCTGCCTGCCTCTGGCCTGCCTTGCCACCGAGTGGAGGCCCTCGCAAAGCACCGCACCGCAACCGCACCTCACTCAACCAGTCTTCGGCTCCGGGCTGACCCTGCGCCTCGCTTTCATTCTTCGTCTATCCTCTTTCACACACACACACACACACATACATACCGCGGGCAGTTGCCAAAGCATACAGCAAGAGCGAACAGACCTCGGATCGAGAAAGGGCAGGCCGCCGCCCCGTCCCAAATAGATTCAACAAAAAAGAGCCAGACCCATGCATGACACAACAAACGAGAAATTGACGGAGCGCGATAAAGTACACGGATGACGGTGAAGTTGAGGCAAGCGAACCCAGATTGGCCAGTGACTGCGGAAAAAAGGCGCTCGAGCGCTGAGGGGAAAAGCTGCCAAACCCTACCAGCGAGACAAGATGCGGGAGGTAGCAGGGAACGGCGGTGGAGGGGGAGGATCATGCTGAGGAAAGAAGAGGGCCACACCAAGGACGACGTAGGAGAGTCCGACGTTGGCCCTACGGACCCTTGCCAGGCGATTGAGAGGAACCAAGAAAATAAACCGGCGGGGCAGGGAGGGGCGAGAGGTCAGAAGAAAGCGTCCGAGCCACGATGTCGCCGGGACAGCATGGCAAATCGACGCTCGAGGCGTCAACAAGGAGGGAGGGAAGCATGAGACGTGCTGGCGACATCGCCGCGCTTTCTTTTGAGTGCGTGATCTCAGAGACATGGTCGTTAGGATCGTTAGAGATGGGAGTGTTGGGGAGGTGGGAGGGAAGAGAACAGAGGGGAAGAGGAAAAGGGCAGTGGTCGTCGATGCGCAGAGCGCATCCAAACGTCGTTTGAGTCGTTGAGGATGGTAGGGATCGTAACCCTGTCACGACCCGAACCGCGGGCTCGGCGTGAATGGTTCTGTTCTCGTTTGTGTCGAGTCTTTTTTTTCTTTCGGGTTGCGCATGCGCTCAGCCATCGGCGCCCCCCTAGGCGTCAAAGTAGAATAGCTTCTTGCGGTGTTGCGAGGGGGCGTAGCCGGCCGCCTGTGCGTCGCCCGCACCGGTGGCATCGCCGGCGCCCTCCTCCCTCAGCGGCCGTCCGGTCAGATGCTTGGCCAGGCCTCCGGCATCGAGGCCCCAGCCCGAGTCGTAAACGTCATGCGTCTCCCGGTTGGGCAGCTGCAGGACAGGGTAGGTCTTGAGACCCGGCAGAGCCTCGTAGCTCCAGGTACGATTGGAGGCGGCCGTCTCGTCGGCGTATCCCGCCGTGGCATGCGGATGGGCGGCGCTGCTTGCTTCCGCAGCGTCGCGGCGACGGCCATCGGCCGTCTCAACGCCCATCGAGCTCCTCGATCGCGGCGGCGGCATCATCGAGACCCGATGCCGATGGCCCTGTGCCATGGCGCTGTTGGGCCGCGGGATAAAGTCCCCGCCGGTGAGGTCCTGGGACGACATCTCGCCGCCGTCCTCGGGGACGCTTGGCGTCGGGCTCCGCTGCAGCATCGTCGGCATTGTCGAGTGCCGACCCGCGACGGGCGCGTGGCCGTGGGGGTGGGATCCGAGCGTGCCCAGGGTTCCCAGCTGGAGGCTCGTGTGGTGGCGGACCGGGAGCGGCCCACGATGCGGACCAGGCTGCGTGTAGCCATTAATCGCGTGGAGCGAGTGGCGGTGGTTGTGGCCATGGTGAGGGGCTCGCGAAGCGGCTGCCGCCGCGTGCCCGTAGCCAATCGAGCAGCTGTGGTGGTGGTGATGGCCGCCTGCGACCAAAGGCTGCGTCGACGCCGGCAACGTCGGCGCCTGCGAGATCGAAGTCATCGCTCCCCATCCCAGACCCTTGACTCTGGGCGAGGTGCCGGCGCTGTAGAAGCCGGCCGCGCTTCCCGGCCGCGAAGGGCTCAGGATGCTGCGGCCGTCCGCAGCGAGCGGGGGGAAAGCCCCCTGGAAGGGGCTTCGCATCATGCCGGGCGAGGGAGGACCATTGGTGTAGCCGAGCATGCCGGGTGTCGTGGAACGCTGCGGCGGGACTGCGGCGTGACCGAAAGCGGCTCCGGCGCTGCCGACCACCATGTGGGGCGTGGCGCTCGTGGTGCGCTGACGGCTCTGGCTGCTCGCGCGAGCGCTGCGCGGCACATTGCTGTAGAGCAGGTTGGTGCTGCTGTTGGTGCGACTGATTGGGGCAAGCAGCGGCGGCAGCACGTGGATGTCGCGACTCCGCCGTTGCCGGTTCGCCTCCTTGCGCTCCTGGCGCCGCCGCGCCTTTTCCTCTTCGCTGACGCCGGTAGCGCGCGAGGAACCCACTTCGCGGCCCTGCAGCTCGGTGCTGGCGCTGTAGCCCAGCGCACCGACGCTGCTGTAGGATTCGGACCGCTCATCACCGTAGTGCTCGATCGCATCGCCGGGGATCTCACCCTGCCCGATCTCTTTGACGAAGGCAGGCACACGGCCCCTTCGGATCGTGGGTTTGGCGACCAGGCTCTGCGTCGGGGTGGCGTCCCGCTCCTGCTTGGTGGGAGACTGCGAGAGCACTGCATGGTGCTGCTGCGACAAGCCTTCCGTTTCCGCTGTAGGCGCAGCGGACGCCTGGAGCTGGTTCGATCGGCGGGACGACGTGCTGGTCCGTCGTCGATCCTGCCGATGGTCAGGGTTGTACGAGAATCGTGCGCCGGCATCGCCGCCGTTGCCGTCCTGATCGGCGTCCGCGACAGCTGCACCGTGCTCAATGTCGCTAGATCGTTCTAGACCCGAGGGCGCGCCGCGAATGGTCGCCCAGGCCGATGAGATCGATCGGAACCAGCTCAAGTTCGATGCGTAACTCGAGCTGGTTGTCGAGGAACGACGTTCGCCTGCCGCGACGATGGGCCCGAACAGCGACAGCCGCCGCGATTGGACCGACTTTCGGTCGTATACGCTGGTCGACGCGTGGCGGGGACGCGCACGAGATTGCGCCAACTTGAGGCTGCCCACAGCGAGGCTGAGGCTCAGACCATCGGCCGAAGGCGATCCGGCCTGTTGCCGGCCATCCCCATCGCGGGACGATGTTTGCCCCAATCCGTGCGAGACGTCGACGACGTTGGCGCTCGAGCCCCGCTGCGTCGGCGTCGAGGCGGCGTAAGAGAAGCTGCGCTGGTGGTGCTGGCGCGCGTCGTTCGTTGCGGAGACGGTGATTGCGCTCGAGTCTTGGACCGTGTTCTCGCTGGCGGCGAGGCTTCGGGAGAGGAAGGAGCCCTTGGCTGCAGCGGGGCTGCCGACGTGCTCGTTCCAGACGTCGACCGAAGGGGCCGCGCGAATGTGGTGGCTGCTGCCACGTAGGAGATTGAGCGGGCTTGTTGCGAGATTCGCCAGATTGGTGTTGGCTGTTGCAGGGGTCGGGAAGCGCCGCGGGTCGCTGGCGTCCGGGCTGTGACTCGACGTGGCGCTGTGTTCGCGTTCGCCGTCGTGAGATGCCGACGTGGGGACCGAAAGGGTGTGCGAGTGCCGCGCAGACGAGAGCGTCCTTTGTCCCGACGACGATGGCAGCGATGGCTGCACGATCGACTGTCTCGGCGTTATGGCCGGCGTTGCAGTGACCGTAGTCCGTCCGGAGGTCGAGGATTCGACCACAAGTCCACACGAATCTTCGCGGCGTCGGTCGACTAGCTTCGCGGGGCCGGTTCGCTTGATGGTACCGGAGCCAGCAGCCTCTGAAGTCCGTCGAAGCTTCGGCTCCCACAGGCTCGCGTTGCTGCCCGAGCTCTCGGTATCTGCGGTGCTGGCGCTTCCAACGGGGCCCGCCGAAGAGGTGCGCGGGGGAAGCGGTACCATCCGTCCCGTGTTGGCGTCAACGGCCACGCCGTCCACCTGCTTGGATCGTGCGCCGGAAGCCGAGCTGTGTTTGGGCGGCGGCGGCTGACCCACGATGACGGGAAAGTAGCTGTCAACCGCGGCCGAACCGCCGGGCGGGTGGAGGTTGAGTGGCGTCACGATACGTCCGCTCGCCGTCCGCGCCTTGGTGCCGGTGGCCGGCCGTGCGAAAGGGTAGCCTCCCGAGCTCTCAGTCGTGTCGCTAGCCCCGCTCGGGACGGTGGCTCCGCCGGCGCTGCCTCCCTCGGTGCACTTCTCCATACATTCCGGGCACATGCAATCACTGTCCGGTGTACCGGCGACGTACGAGATCGAGACCGACGCTAGGCTGGCCGAGCGGGGCCACTGCGAGGCGGCCGGGCCCACGGGCCACCCGTGCTGCACCCATGCTGCAGACGGCGGCGGTTGCAACGGCTGCGAAAGGTACTGAGACAGCTCTCCAAGGTCGGTGGAACGGTTTTCGTCGATGGCCCGGCACCGTTCGGAGCAGTAGAGCTGGGCCGGCGCCTTGGTCTTTTCGGCCATCTCGGCCTGCTGCTGCTTCAGCGCGGCCGGTGTGAGGCCGCCAAGGAGGCCACGAACCTTGGGTTTGCTCGCGCCGGGGCCCGACCCCGTCACTTCTTCCGACTTGACCGACGAGGGCCCGCTGTGACCGTGGCCCACCGACTTGACGCTGGCTGAGGAGCCCCTCCGGCTCATGGCCGGGCTTCGTCGACCCGGACCCTTGCCGTCTTGCGTGGTCGACTTGCCCCTTCCCTTGGCATCCTCTTGTGCGGGCGGATGGAGCTTGGTGGTGGGGCGCAACTCGCTAAGAGCATTCAGTCGGCTCCCGGCGCTGCCGGTCCGCTTGTTTGGTCCGAGGAGACCGTTGGCGCCTCGTGCTTGGATGCGTCCGGCAGAGTGGGTGCGCTTCAATTCGGCGCCCCTAGCGTTGGCGTTGTTTGCAGCACCGCCACGCTGCTGCTGCTGCTGCTGCTGCTCCGGGTTGGCCTCCGTAGCTCGAGCCTTGATGGTTCCGGAGCGGCTCTTGAGATTGGTGTGAGAAGCCTTGGGGGCGACAGCGTCCCCTTCCTTGGAGAGCCCTTCGCCCGGCTCGATCAGGCAGTCGCAGGTGGCGCAATAGTTTTGCGTCCAGAGCTCCTGGCCGTCCATCTCGAGCGCAGCCTCCTCGTCGCTGCTGTCGTCGTCGGTGGTCGTCTCGTCATCGTCACCGGCGGTGGCAGCAGGGGGAAAGGGGTTCAGTCTGGCGCCTGGTGGCCTCTGACGGCCTGAGGGTGCGGCGGCTGGCATCTTGGCCCAAGATGCCTGCGATGCAATGGGTGCCTGGGTTGGTATGCGGTTGCGCAGAGGAGCCGATCGACAAGAGGGACCTGCCGCCGCAGTCGTCCGTCGCCCTGGGGCAAGCTGGGAAGCAAGCACTCACTGCCGAGATAGCCGTGGTGTATCGCAAGACAGGGCTGGTATCGGTGGTGCAAGCACGAGTGCCACAACGGCTATAGATTCGGGCCACGAGAGGGTCTTTAAAAAGAGCAGCAGAGACGGCGGGTGGTATCGATGCTATGTCGTAATAGTGCAGAAGGCCGCCGAAAAAGAGGGGAGGGGGAAGGGGGCGGGGTATGCGAAGCGGGTCGTCGGCTGGTATTGGCTCGCGTTGGTTCGCAGAAGCAGCAGAAGCGACGGCGGTGGGTAGATAGGGAGGCTTGATGTTGGACGAAGACAGAAGCTCAAAGAAGGCGCGTTGATGACCGTAGGCGACGATGGGCTGCGCTCGGGTTGAGGGAGAGAGAAAAAAGGATAGGGAGGGGGGAAGAGCGGCGGCAGCGTGGATGGTGGCGGTCGGCGATGTCCTCAGTTCCCCAGCTAGACCACGCCGCAAGATTCTGCGGTGTATTTGCGCCGCAACTGCGGGTTGGGTCAAGGGCGAGGGACGAGGGTGGGGTGATGGTGGTGGAGCGGTCGGTACGAAGCGGCCAGAGTGAACCACACAAAGGCGGGGCCGGGTGGGTTGGACTTCCACGGACGGGTTGACGGAGCGAGCGGGCGAGCTGAAAGCCGACGGGGAGCGGAGGGAGCGTGGGGCGAAGTCGGCTTTCCCTCGTCGCAGGCAAACGGCGCTGGGTTGCGCTTAGCGGAGAGAAGCCGAAACAACAGCCGAAACAACAGGGCGTCCGAACGAGCGCAGTGAGTGCAACGAGTGGGTTGTATGTGAGAGCAAGAGGGCGAGGCGGTCAAATACGCAAGCAGGTCAGGGCAACTAGCAGGCAAGCACGACCGCCTCTGTGCCTGTCTTATTCCACTCCCAAGTACCCCTTACCCTGCCTAACGCTGCCCCCCGCCCCAAGCTCTCCCCACCTTGACCCCGGAAGGGCCAGCTAGGCGGCCAGCCAGCCAATCCTATCCCGGCCCGCCTTGGCTACCACCGCCAGCCGCCCTTTCGAATGGTTGGGGAAGGCGGCCCGCAACAAAACCAGAGGCATACCATAAAACTTCGAATACAAAAAGTAAATAAATCACACCCGACCACTCAACAAAAGGAAAACAAGAATTCTGAATAACAATAAGAATTCAATCACCCCTACGCTGCAAGCCGGTTAGTCGAACATTTTGCCATGCCCAGCCCCGCCTCGAGCTGCAATTCCTCTTTCGTCGCACCGCCCCGCCCTGCCTCGCCTTACCCTCCTGCCCTTCGCTGCGCCCCTGCCCTGTCCCATCTCGCCCCTACGCCGTGGTCGGCTACGTGGCGGACGGGAGATATGACCTAGAGGCTGTACGATATCCAAGTCGCCGTCCGGCGAATTGCAGCGCCATAACCTTGACTACGCCACGCAGCGCCAGCTTAGAGTCAGCACGCGGGGACACGAGCTAGTTATCGATGCGATCGTCGCGCGTAGCACGGCGATCGTACAGCTGTCCCCTGTTGGTCGGTCTGTACATATGACAAGCTGGCGGAAGGCATGAAGCAAAGCAAAAAGCTAGCGAAGCCGCTCAGCCCTGACCTCTCTCTTCTCGCTTTGAGCGGAGTCGGAAAGAAAAACACCCAAAAGCACCACCTGCGCGACGAAGCCCCCAAAGGACGACGGGTGGTGGGGGGAAGGGTAGGGGCGGGGCCCGATGGCGAAGGCGGCGGAGCCAGCAAGGTGCAGTGAGGCGCAGCATCAGTTGCTGCTGGCATGCAGACAAACACCGTCCGACCGATAGCCACGGTCAACGGTCCGGAGGCGTAGGCTTGTATGTGTATTTCATTTCACTTTTAATTTATATTTTAAAAAAAAAA
>JALNIF010003195.1:0-33397 GCA_026284005.1 Thecaphora frezii | reverse complement strand
ACTAAAAGCCCCACCGCGCCAACCGCTCGCCACCATGGCGCCCAAGGTCGACGTCAACGACCCCGAGAACGCTCGCCTCCTCGAGCTCTTTGCCTCCATCTCTCTCACAGGCCCCAAGGCCATCGACACGCTCAACAACCCCAAGCATACCGCCGCCATCGAGAGCGCCATCCTCGACCACCAGCTCGCCGCCAAGAACCTCGATCCCAAGACCTCTACCCTCGTCGTCGCCGCTGCCACTGCAAAGGATGCCACCGACCCCGCAAATCGCAGCTACGTGATCCAGCGCGTCCTCGATGCCAGTCTCAAGTCGGCCGATCAGATCAACGTCGCCTACAAGTTCCTCGACGCCAGCAACGGCGTCCCAGATAAGACCGCCTTTGACAAGGAGTGTGGAGTCAGTAAGTTGCGTCCTTTCCCCGCCTGTCCGAGCCCGGACCGCCTTTTCGCGCCGTGCTCCTCGTGCCCTACTCCGATTCGCGTGCGTCGCCGCGATGCTGTGTCTGTCGCCAGAGACAAACCTGACCGCTGACTGCCTTGGCCCTCCCAAATCTTCCCCCGTGCAACCTTGCGACGGTCGCCACAGGTGTTACCATCACTCCCGAGCAGTGCCGCGCGGCGGTGGACGCCTACATCGCCGCCAACCAGGCCGACATCGATGCCGTCGAAGGGTGGCCCAAGCTCAGCGGCATCCTCGCCGGCGTCAAGCTCACGCCTGAGATGCGCTGGGCCAACGCCATCGACATCAAGAACGCGGTCGAGGCGGCGCTGCTGGAAAAGTACGGCCCCAAGAAGGCCCCCGCGTCTAAGGAGAAGGGCGCCAAGAAGGCCAACACCAACAAGCCCGCCAAGGAGGCCCCCGCCAAGGAGGCGGCCACTGCGAGCGGCACCGTCGATCCGGACGCCATGTTCAAGGAGGGCTTCCTCGCCGCGCTCCACAAGCCCGGCGAGAACCCGCAGATCAAGCCTGAGCTGCGCGAGCAGCACCTCGCCGCGACCAAGGGCATGGTCATGACGCGGTTCCCGCCCGAGCCCAACGGCTTCCTCCACATCGGACACTCCAAGGCGATCGCCATCAACTTTGGTTACGCCCGCTTCCACGGCGGCCTGACGTACCTCCGCTACGACGATACCAACCCCGAGGCCGAGGAGGAAAAGTACTTTGAGAGCATCCTCGAGATGGTCCGATGGCTTGGCTTCGAGCCGTTCAAGATCACTTACTCCAGCGACTACTTCCAGCGGCTCTACGACCTCGCCGTCGAGCTCATCAAGCGCGGCAAGGCCTACGTCGACCACTCGACACCGGAGGAGATCAAGGAGCAGCGCGGCGGGCCGGAGCGAGGCCCGCGCAAGCCCAGCCGATACCGCGACCGACCCATCGAGGAGTCGCTGCGCGAGTTCGAGGACATGAAGAACGGCAAGTATGCGCCGGGCACCGTCACGCTTCGGATGAAGCAGGACCTCGAAAACGGCAACCCGCAGATGTGGGACCTCATCGCCTACCGCGTGCTCGCTGCGGCGCACCACCGTACCGGCCGCGACTGGTGCATCTACCCGACCTACGACTTCACGCACTGCCTGGTGGATAGCTTTGAAAACATCTCGCACTCGCTCTGCACCACCGAGTTCATCCTGTCGCGCGAGTCGTACGACTGGCTCTGCGATGCGCTCGAGGTCTACAAGCCGAGGCAGTCCGAGTACGGTCGGCTGGACCTCGAGGGCACTGTCATGTCGAAGCGCAAGATTCTCAAGCTCGTTAAGGAGGGCTACATCGAGGACTGGGACGACCCGCGTCTGTTTACGCTCATCGCGCTGCGGCGCCGCGGTATCCCGCCGGGCGCCATCCTGTCGTTCGTCAGCGCCCTCGGGGTCACGACGTCCAAAACGACGATCCAGATAACGCGCTTCGAGCAGTCGATCCGCCAGTACCTCGAGAGCACCACTCCCCGTCTCATGATGGTGACCAAGCCGCTCAAGCTAACGATCGAGAACCTGCCCGAGGACTACTTCCTCGAGATCGAGAAGCCGCTGCACCCCAAGGTGCCGGAGATGGGCAGCAACAAGATCCCCTTTACCAGGACCATCTACATCGATGCGTCGGACTTCCGCACCGAGGACTCGAAGGACTACTTCCGCATGGCGCCGGGCAAGACGGTTGGCCTGCTGCAGGTGCCGTTCCCGGTGCAGTGTACGTCGTTCAAGACGGACGACAAGACGGGCGAGGTAGTCGAGGTCATCTGCACCTATGGCGACGAGTCGACACCAAAGCCGAAGACCTACATCCAGTGGGTGGCGGAGCATGCGGCGAGCGGCAGCCCCGTCAAGGTCGACGAGACGCGCATCTACCACCAACTCTTTACCAGCGACAACCCAGCGGCCGAGGCCAACTACCTGGACCACATCAACAAGGACAGCCTGGAAATCATCGCGGGCGCCTACCTTGAGGTGGGATTCTGGGACGTTGCGCGCAAGTCGATCGAGCAGGCGCGCAAGGAGGCCGAGGTGCGCACCAAGCACGCCGAGGCGGACGCGGCCAAGGCAAGGCAGCAGACAGGCGTGCCCGAGGCGACGGGCGTCGGCGCTCCGGAGCGCCGGCCCGACCAACTGCTGGGCAAGGAGTGCGTGCGCTTCCAGGGCATGCGCACGGCTTACTTTGCGCTCGACAAGCTAAGCGGCGACCTCGGCCTGTTTGGCGACGACAAGGGCGGTAAAATTGTGCTCAACCGCATCGTGTCGCTCAAGGAGGACAGCAAGAAGGACGACAAGGCGGCGCCCAAGAAGGCCAAGGGCGGCAACGGCGGCGACAAGAAGGCCAAGAAGTGAGGCTGAGGTCTCACAGCCGCTTGCATCAGTTCTCCTCCTCTGCCGGGCTTGCAAGGCTTGCGGGGGGATGGGGAGGTAGGGGGACGGGTGGGGCCGCTAGCGCGGGTCGTCGATATTTCGGCATCGCTTTGCGTATTCGTCCGTGACTGTAATACCATCTGCATCGCAATCGACACGACCACCATCATTCGGAAGCGTTTCGGGAGCGGAGAGGGTGGCGTTGAGCGGCGCCGTTGGGCGGGCCAGGCACGGTGTGGGTATGAATGAGGGAGGCAAGAGAGGCCCAATTGTCGCAGGCTGTGTGTTGAAAATTGCAGTTTCTAGCAGTATCGCACGTGACGTGCTCGCCGTCCCACGTGATCCGAAGCTGACGAAGCCAAATTGCGGCAACCCCTTGGGCACGCGTCGGAGCCACTGGTTAAGGATCCGAAAATTTGAGAGGAGCAGCAAAAAAAAAAAAGGACGAAAATCTCAAAATTCGACAAGGGGCGCGATATGGGCAAGCACGGTGCAAAGGGGGCGAGGGTAGGGGAGAGGGCGAAAGGGCGAAAGGGCGAAAGGGCGAAAGGGCGAAAGGGCGAAAGGGCGAAAGGGCGACAGGGAGCGAGGCTGTCAAGGCACCAAGCGAGGTCGGGAGCAGGGCCACGGCCAACGGGCACCGACGACTGGCACCGGCACCAAAAGGCAACGCCGAGGGCCAAACGCAGGCGGGCGAGGGCCAAGCCCAGCGCACCTCACTAGCATACCCGCGGCTTCCACTCCCCTACCCCGACCATACCAACACACCCGTCCCCCCTCAAGGCCCGTTGTCAACATGGTGAGCACATTCGCCTCCCGCTGCTGCCCTCTACGCCGCTGCGTCGTCGTCGTGATGATGCCCAACGACGTTTCTGACCGCTGTAATGCGTGGAATTGCCTTTTCACCTTACCCCCTGCTGCTCTCGTCGTGGAATTTGCGATGCATACGATTGCGACGATAACGACGACGACGGTGGTGTACGATGTGTTCGACTTCTTCTACCGCTTCTCTTGATCCGACTCGCTCGCGGCCCGTCTTTGCGACGACGATGCACGCCGCTCCCGCCGACACTGACGATGACCCGATGACGATGACGACGATGATGCCGAAATCTCGCCCCTGATCGACTTGGATCGACACTGCCCTATTCGACACACTACGACCGTTCGCGGTCGGCTTGATAAATCGCAACAGCCTTCGCAAAAGTCGTTCCGAACCAAGGTCACCCTGGCCAAGGCTGCCAAGCAGAACCGGTAAGTGTCCGCCGTCTTTGATAAATCAACCCTGTCGGAGCTAGGAGGCGAAAGTTGGCAGGATGCAACAATGGGAGGGAGAGGTTGAACAAGCTGGACAGACGCAAGGGAGGAGGCGGCACAGAGCGATGTAATCAGACGGCGCTGGACCGATCAAGCTGGAAAGAAAGTAGAGGGGAGAGGCTTTGATGAAAACCGGGATCGAAACGCTAAGGGCAAGTTTCGGACGGCAACGAGCTCGGACCATGTTGAGACTTTCAGGAGGCGGGCAAAGTGAGGTTTTTGGCGACGGACGGAGAGAGGAGGTAGCGGCCGAGGTTGTCAAGATGACACCTTGCGTGGCGTCTCTCTGAAGTCGAAGAATACGGAGGAAACTCACAATGGTGGAGCCGGAGGAACCAAATATCTCCCCCTTCTGCATCCTGCTAGCCAACCTCCGACGCGACACCCCCCACAAGGGGAACCCTCTACATATACGCAAGACGGTTGCGCTGACAATCCTTTATTTGACCTTTCGGTGACGGTGCGATCCAACAGACCCATCCCCCACTGGTTCCGAATGAAGACTGACAACAAGATCCAGTACAACGCCAAGAGGCGCCACTGGCGACGAACCAAGCTCAACCTCTAAACTGTTAGTATCCCCTTCTCTTTCTAAGCCTCGATAGAGTTTGGAATGTGTGAGATGGAAGGATGCGTTGCCGCTTCTCTCGGTCCCTGTACGGTCGAAGCTGACCCCAACCCTTCCTATCCCTCACCCTCTTTGATATGCCCAACGCAGGTTTCACCACCAGTTTGCAGGTTGCAGCTCTCACCCGAGTGTCGGCAAGGTTCCCCACCTTCGTGTCCCTCGGACAAAGTCGGGAAGTCGGGATCACTGCGGAGTATCTGTGTAGGGAGGGAACGGTACAAAGTGACTACTCGTGCTCTTTGCTTTCGTCCCCCCGTTTTTTCATGCCTGGTCGTCTTTCTCCCCTATCTAAAGGAGAGTTGAAGGATGAACCTAACACATCCATGCCTCCAAGTTACGATTCTTGATACATAACACACGGGCCTCCGCACCCCGACCGTCTTCGCCGATTAGAGGGAGCTTGAGATGGAAGCCGGGAACTCGACGTTGCATTGGGTTGCGCGTTGCTCCATCCTGTTGTCTTCCCATCCACACCTACACTCAACCCCCCCAAAAAAGAAAATAATCTTCCAAGACAAGGGTTTGTGGTGCGGTCGTCTGCCTGTTGAGAGTGTGGCTGTCTAGCATGACAAGATCGGTACGGGGACTGTGGGGAATGAGGTGTCCAGCTTTGCTTCACTTCGCATCGACACCGTATCGCCAGAGCCGACTCCACCCCACTATGAAACCCCCAAGACCATAGGAAACCAAGAAGTCCGTCACTCGACACACAAGGCGAAGGGAAAACGTGGAGCTTCGTACACTAAGTTACATTTGGGTCTAGGAAGCAACAAACGAAAGAAAAGGCGACGGGGCGGTCAGGAAAAAAAATTGGGGGGGGGGGAGGGCGAGACTGTCGTTTGTCGGGAGAAAAGGTCGAGGTCTCACGGGAGGCGGAGGCAGGCAAGGCATTACTAGGCATCAATGGACACAGTTGCCATAGAGCTATAAAAAAAGCGAAAAAAGTGAAAAGGGACAGGGGATAAAAAGGGTAGGTCCAACGACGTGATCGAATCGTGCGTGGGCAACAAAACCTCAGGCATCTGTCGAGGGTTTGACCTGTTCCTCCTCGCCGCCCTCCACCGCCTCCGCCGCCGCCGACACCGCTTCCGCCTCTTTCTGCTCCTTGGCCTCCTCGGAACTATCGGGTTCTGGCTTGTCATCCACCGGCGTCTTGTCCTGGGCCGGCGCATCCTGGCTCGGCACGTCCTTGGCATCTCCCTCGCTTGGTTTGCCCACCGACTAATGGGACAAACGAGGTAAATCAAAGCACATACTATCTGCCGTCAGCATCCTTCGGCATCTCTTCATCGATCCCGCTTCCGCCGTTTTTTCCCCTCCCCTCAATACTACTTACTTGCCACTTGATGAAGAGCGCCTCGGCCCGCTCTCTAAAGTGGAACTCATCGTTCCTAGGAATATCCTCGAGCTGGAAAATCTTCTTCATCACCTTATTGATCTTCGAATGCCTCAGCTGGTCCACCGTCATATCGTTGTAGGCTTCCACTAGCTTGAACGTCTCGTCGTTGGCGGGCATGTCCTGCAAGCGCCACGCATCGTCCAGGCAATACGACCGAGGTCATTGACGGCATTTGTCAGCAGCTGCAAAAGCGTTGAGAAAAGGAAAGCCAGACGAGAATCATGCGAATGTGCCCGCACGAATCTTGTTACTCACATCCGGATGCAGGCCATCTTTGTGCGTCAGGAAGGCCCTTTGAAGCTTGTGACGCCATTCCTTAACCATCTTCGTGGCTGGATCCGTGACTGCTCGGACAAGATGCGGAGTAATCAAGCATAACCCCAAGATCAACTTCTGCAAAACAAAAGAAAACCAAGACTCGCTCTGCACGGCTGGCTTACCCTCTTCCTCTCCTTCTTGCTCGCCGTTGGCCTTTTTTCCGCTGCTTGACGGCTTGGCAGGAGCCTGTGATTGCGGTTACAGGCGCACGCGGACAAAGATACGTGCGAAGCGAGCGACATCAGTGCCAAGGCTCATGTGCTACAGCGCATCTGGGGCGTCGGAGACTCCATTACGCCGCATCGCTTTTGCGGCTCATGCTGGCCGCGGACGGGGCGCTCGACTGAAACTTACCTTGGCCGCCTCGGCCTTTGCGAGCTTTTGCTTCTTTCGCTTGTCGGTCACGCTCTCGCGCACCTTGCCGGCGCCGCCCTCGTCGCGCTTTCGTTTCTTGGGCGCCGCCTCCTCTTCTTCCTCGTCCTCCTCCGGCTCCGGCTCATCCTCGAGCTGGTCCTCGTTCTCCTGCTCCTCCTCCTCCATGGCCGCCATCGCGCTCTCGTGGGCGCGCACGATGGCATTCTGCTCCTCGTTCCACGCGTGCGGATCGTTGCCGGCGCATCGATAGGCGTCTTTGAGCTCGCCGCCCTTCTTCGACGGGTCCTTGAGGTAGTTTTCAATCTGCTTTTGGGTCAGCAGCGAGAGGTCTCGGGTAGTAGCGAAATGGCTGCAGGATCGCAACAAGTCCGATTGGGCAATCCGAGGACATCAGCACTACCGTCGCTCTCCTACCAAAAAGGCGCTGGCAGAATCAAACTCACTAGTCCGCTGCAGGGAAGAATCGCACGATGTAGTGGTCTCGCGAACGCCTTTCCTTGACTACTGCCTTGGGCACATTTTCGTCGTCGACAATCTGTGGAGCGGTGTGCAAAATTAAAAAGAGGGGAGATTCGAGGACACGATATGTGAGAGGGCCGCGTCGCAAAGGGTCAATTTGATGTGCTGGTTGCAAGGCTTAGGGCGGCTTTGGAGCAGGCAGCAGCAGCAGGATCAACGTACGATTCCGGGCCAGTGCGGGTAACCCCTGACTTTTGCGAGGACCAGGTCGCCAACGTTGCTGGGAGCGGGAACAAAACGGAAGAGGGTCACGAGATCGTCAGCGGTTGCCGCAGGTGGTTGAAGCGCTGATGAAGGGCGCGGGTAGCCACTCACTACTTGGGAGGATTGCCTCCGGAGGACTGCGAGCCAGATCCAGGTGCCATGTTGTCGGATAAGGGACGTCTAGCAACAGCGGTTTCGTTGCGCGAGGGTGTTTGTTGAGTTAGGAGGAGGGTGATCCGGGGTAGAAAACAGAGGCGTCCGCAGTCCGTCTTTCGGGTCCTGGGTGGTAGGTGGTTTGCTTGCAGCGAGGGAGACGTGCGGATGCCGAGGGGTCGAGGGTCGAGGGTGGAGGTTGGGAGGGGTAGGTTTTGTGCGTGTAGGCGGGTGCTGGAAGGGGGTGGGGATGGGGAGCGCGGATGGGTATGCGGCTAGGGATGATGGATGATGATGGCGTTAAGCGGAAAGAGAGACGCGAAGCGGGGTGGGGGTACAAGGAGCGCGGGGCCATCTGGTTTTTTTGCGCGTCTGAGGAGGCTTTGACTCCCACATCCATCCATCCATCCATCCATCCATCCATCCATCCATGCGTGCTACCAAGTTGGCCATCCACGCCACGTCCGCGACCGCGCCTCGACCGCGCCTCCATCCACAAACGCCCACAAACGCCCGTGCGAATTCGTCGCGATGCGTACACCATCCCAATTAGAATGCGAATTAAAAATCGCAAGCAAAACAATTAAGAGTTGTTGCGAGTGAGTGCTTGTATTGCGTCGTAGCAGTAGCGCTGCTTAGGCCTAACTACCTACGCCAAGCCTTTCGAATATTAAGATTTAAGATTCGCATTCACAAGAAATGCACCCTCACCAAGTACTGCGTTGTCATCGCAGCTAGAAGCCCATCGAAAGTCGAGCGACGCTACAGTAACTGCTCCACTATTCACCGGGTGCATCGTTGTCGCCGACAAGGCTTCACTTACTTGGCTTCTCGCTTTGCGTGGCCATCCAACCATGTACCCCATACTTGCTAGCCCCCCTCTATTCGGCGCTGCTAAAGCATGTGAGTACTTCACTGCAGTCCTACCAGCGCTTTTACTAGTGCGGCATCATCAATTCAATTTTTCGCAAATAAAACGGGTAGTCACACTACGTGCTGTGCTGCGACGCGACGCGCTCACCTCTCTCGCCTGCTTGGCGGCCGCCGGTCATGCTGCAGCTTGGACCAGTTAGTGCAACTGGCTGCAAGTGATCGGTTCCCGTGCCTTCGCTTCGCGTCACCTGCAACACTCTCATCGCCCGCATCGCCCGCATCGCCCGCATCGCCCGCATCGCCCGCATCGCCCGCATCCAGCGGTGGTCCGTGACAAGTGCGGCTCCGAGTCCAACAAAGGGCCAGTAGGCGCGCGCTCGACAACCAGAGCACAGCGCGCCCCGATGAGCCCACCTCCATATATAAACCACCTTGCCTCCCCACCATCACCCCTCCTTTTTCTCCCTCGACGCCTCCGCCGTCAATTGCCGCCTTCTACCACTTTGGCTCTGAAGAACGACGCTTCGCTTCTCGCTTCCACGAGAGCGTCATCGTCGCACAATTATTCTGAATCCCAACAAAGTACGCTCCGCCCCTTCGCCCCAGCCCACACAAACCAACCTCTGGGTGACGTCTGCATCTGGGCGTGTCGCTGGCCAGGCCGTCTACAGAGAGAAAGCAGCTACGTGTGTCTGTCGAGAGTGGTCTGCACGCTCTGTAGTCAAGGTCCCAAACGGTTGCCGCGCGATTGGCACTCAGTCGGCAAGGCGTTACTCGACCTGAATTCGGCCCCTATAGTACCCGCGCTGTTGTATCGAAATGAGCAACAAGGTTGTGGTGAGTCGTCCGCTTCCGCCGAGTCTATTGCTACTTCGTCGAACGACGATGGCGACTAGGGGATCTTCAAAGGCGCAGTTCCGCCTGCACTGTTGATCCTCTTCCTCAAGTGAAGTAGCGCTGACGCGTTCTTCATGCCCGCCGTCGATCTTCGTGCGGAATGCCGATAGTCCCAGGTCTACAGGACCATCATCGACGATGTCATCAACAACGTGCGTCAAGACTTCGAGGACATGGGCATCGAGAAGGAGGTGCTCGAGGAGCTCCAACGCGTGAGTCTCGCGACGGGCGTCGTCCCGCCTTCGCGGCCCCGGACAAGGGCTGCCACACAGGCGCTGAACGTTGTCCCTGTCCCATTTGCACATCGCTCTGCTAGTCGTGGGAGGCCAAGATCGTAGCCACCCAAGTGGCCGAGTTTGAGGGTGCACCGGCGCTGCCACCGCCCAACTCGCGTTCGTCGAAGCAAGATTCAAAGAGCGACGCCAAGCCGGACGCAAAGAAGGACGATGCCAATGGCCACGGCGAGGACCGGGACGGCCCGCCACGTTCCAAGCAGGCAAGGGGCGAAAACTCTGCCGACGTGGCTAGCGCCGTCGATAGGAGCGCCAACGGCGGCAGTGGAGAGCCCTCGGCCAGTAAGGACGACGCTGCTCCGGGCGAGAAGCGCAAGCGGCCGAGCGACAACGACGAGATCGGAAGCGACCTCGACGATTCGGACGACGACGACGCCGACGGAGGTGTCGATGGTGACGGTACCGGTGACATGGTCCTCTGCCTCTACGACAAGGTAAGCTCGCCGTCACCCCGCCGGCTTTCGAGGAAGCAGGATTGCGTGAGGCGAGCCATGGATGCTCATGGTTGTTGTCTGTATTCTTGTCCCACCTCCAGGTTCAACGCGTCAAGAACAAGTGGAAGTGCGTCCTCAAGGACGGCGTTGCCTCGATCGATGGCCGCGACTACCTCTTTGCCAAGTGCAACGGGTACGTACCTTCACATCGTCGATGCCGGGTAGAGATAGTCAGGGTTCGGAACTGATGCATTCGATTGGGCTTTGTTCGCTTTAGCGAGTTTGAGTGGTAGACTCGGCTCGTCCTGAGCGCGCTCCTTCGACAAAACAGGCGAACGCTCCTTTGACCCCGTATCCAAAGGTTCCCAACCTCCCCTTCCCCCTACCATCCCCGAACATGCATTGCCCCTCAGCATCTCTTGGAGCCCCGCCCCATTTTCAAGCACAAGCACCAGCACACTTACAAGTAACTCCAGCACTCGAGCACTCGTCCATAGCCCCACCCCCCTCTCAATCCTTTTTTTGCCCTTTGTCTTGTCCACTTCTTTTTTCCCCTTTCCTATACTTGCGCACATGCCGGTCACCACCTTAGTATGCCAACAACTGACCGCTGAGCGTTCAGGTATTCTTTTTGCAAACCAAAAGCCGAGCTGAGCTGGTGGCAGAGCGAAAGTGAGTCTGGCGCCTTGCCGGAGGGACGTCAGCCTTTTTTGTCCTGTACCTGTACCATATTTCTACGAGATTCGTCCCTTCTCCCCTCCCTTCCTGGCGCGCGCACCGTGCCTTTCGCATCGTCCTTCGTCGTTACCCACCCTGCCTCCCAAGAAAAAGAAAAACACCAACGTACACCCCTTTAACCAAGCAGCTTCCCACCTTCATCCTGCTTCTCCATCGTTCACGATCTGTGCCGAACGAAGCCCAAAAATTGGAACACGAACCGTGTAATGAAACTCGGGAGCTGAGGAAGTACTATAGGTGAGACGGGTGTAGACGCGGACATGAATGGGTGACGCGCTTAGATGACCAGGAGGGATTCTGGGCGTGCGAGGGCATGCTTGATACTGTACAAGAGGGGAGAGGGCAAGTGCAATAGGGGAAGAGAGGAGAGGACCAAGGAGAGTACAGCCGGACGGACAAGGAGCAAACGCTCGTCGAAAAAGCAGGGGTGAAGGGAAGGAGGATGGATTAGGCAAAGACATTTTTCCTGCTGAGGGCGTCTTCCTTTGCTTCGGACTGGAGCTTGGCGCGCTTGGTCTTGAGCGCCTCGTTCTGGTTGACGCGAGCGGCAAACTTTTCGCCTTTTTCCTTGCGCAGCTGGTGACGGATGGTGTTGGGCGAGATGAACTCTGGACAATCACGGCGATCATGCAAGATGAGATGGTGGCGTATCGGTCAGCGGGACAAATCCTTGGCAGTTTTTGCGTTTATCGGAGGGTCTCTGGGACAAGGAGGGAAGGAGTTGGGGTTGGGGTTGGGGTTGGGGGGAAGGAAAATACTCACCAGGGTTCTCGAATACCGTAGCGCCGCCAAAGCTCCCCTCAAAGACGCGGATGGGGCTGAGGACCATGCGAGGGCCGATTTCGACGAGGGTGGGCTGTTTGTTCTGCTCCTTGGCCTTGGGCTTCTTTCCGTCGACGGCCACCTGGGCGGCGAGGAGCGCGGTAGCGCCGGGGTCGGACTCGATGATCTGGTAGTTTCGGAACCAGACCTTGTTGTCGACGATGGAAAACGACAGAACGTGGTCGACAAACGGCTTCGACCGGCGCGCGCCGCGCGGCACGCCAAACATTTGGGTAAACATCTCCTTGATCAGCGTCCAGTGCGGCGCCTCGTCAAACGCCTTGTCGAACGACAGAAGCGGGCGCGAGCCCTTGAGGCAGTTGCCTGTCATCTTGAGCTCGTCCATGGTGTGGATGTTATGCACGTGGAACTTGGCCGACGGGCCGTTGGGCGTCTTGCTGGCCCACATGTAAAGGTCCTCGGCCTTGCGCGCCTCAAAGTAGAGTGTGTTGTTGCAGTTGTGCAGCTCGGCCAGCTCGTTGAGCAGGTGAAGCTGCGACTTGCTGTCGAGCTTCGAGTCTTTCTTCGAGTGCGGCATCAGCGTCTCGAGGTCGTTGATCAGGTGGCGCATGCGCGACGTGACGCCGCGCGAAGGCAGCATCAACACGCGCTGCTTGTTGCGGCGGACGCCGGCGGCGGCGGCGGCGTCGTCAGGCGCAGCATCGTCGGCCTTTCGCTTGCCCTTGGCCGCGGTGCTCTTAGCGGCCTGTCGGTAGACGGATGCCATCGGGAGCTGAGGGTGGCTGGTCGGTGGTCGGTGGTCGGTGAAGAGCGAGGGTCGTGAAGTCGGCCGCCTGGCAAGAGGGGCGGGATAGATAGGCGGAAAAGTGGAGGGGTCGGAGGGGGGAATCTAGGAAGTTGTCGCACGGACGGTGTAGGGTGCTGCTGCTGCTGCAGTGGAATGGAAACGGCACCAGGAGGAGCGGCGACGTTTGGTGGTCACCAAAGCGCAAAGCTTTCTCTCTCTTTCTCTCTCTCTCTCTCTCTCTCTTTCTCTCTCTCTCTCTCTCTCACTTTCTCTCTCTACCTCTCACCCTCACCCTCTCTCACACTCTCTGACCGAATTTTCCTTTCCAATGCCCTTTGCCAAACCAAAAAAACTGCGGTTCAACTTGGATCACGTGCTTTGGGAGGTCACCGTGCGATTCGGTTCCGAGATCTGCCAAACAGGCACCAAAGCATCGGGCATACCACCACCAATTGGTTGACATCGGAGTATGAGTGGTGCGAATCGGGCTGGTCGGCGGCCACAGTCGGTGTTTGCTGGTCCTCACCGCTGTGCATGTCGCACTGATACCATCTCGCTCCCCGGCTCGCCTTGAATATAGTGTGGTTTATTCAAGCTAGCTTGACTCTGGTCGTTAGAGTCACTTGTGTGTTGCGATTGACCGGCGGGACCTTGCTGCTGCCTCACATCGCTTGCCGATGGTCGCTATACAGACGAGAGAGCACCGACGAGTTGCGCTGTCGGCCAAGCCTCGGAATACGGACCGTGGAGTTGCAAGAGAGGGCCTTTCGAGGGCCGGCCATGGCTCGCCAAAGATCCACTCTCAGCCGCGGCCATGCCCGCCAATCGGCCTCTTCTTGCCCAGCCCAGCCGCTGCAGACCGTCGAGGAACTTTATTTTCGCCACTCGCCTGCAACTCTGAATCTTCCCAAGCTGCCCGACCCCGCCCCATCTCACCCTCGCCGAAAAGCTTCCTGTCCTTCTTCCAAGAAGGATCCTGGACTGCCCGCCTCTGGGTTTACGTATCGACTTCCTCTTTTGGGAAGCATCGTCGCCGCTCGACTCATGTCTACCTCGTTGCCAATCAACGCCCCCGCAACAACACTCCACGAGCAACCAAAGGCCGAGACGAAGGGGCTTGTCCCAGCTCGCTTCCTACTAACAAGGGGCGGAGAATCTCCACCCGGCCTCCAACCTGCGTCCTTGACCAGATGCCAGGCCGAAGCTCAACTCGGTCGCCTTCCATCGTCGGAAAGCAGATCAGGTAGAGAGAAACACCAAGGCCCGAACACTCTTGCACTGGACAGTCAACCGAGCCTTGTCACTGCGCGGATGTCCGGAAGCGATCACTTAGGCGATACGTACCAGCGATCCGAAGGCAGAGAAAAGGACCGAAAACGTTGACGTTCAACCCCCCAGTACTTGCGCTAGTGTAGAGTGGACGATGCCGCCGCTGCCGACCAGGACCATCCTTTTCTTGACGAGGAGCCGGATGCTGACCGGGCTTCCTGGGCATGTCGCTCCCTGGTTGCCGAAACCCATGCCCCTTTGTACGTGCGCCCTACAACGCCTTGATTGGTCTGCTTTACCGTCCCTCGGTGCAGTTGTTGGGTGCCGTACGAAACCGGAGTGGACTAGCTGCCCTACCCTTCAACAGCCGGCAAGGACCGGTACTTAGCCGTGTAGAACGTCCACAGCTCCCCGATGTGCCACCGAGCATTCACCGGAATGGCACTTGGAACAACCGTTCGTGTCCACTATTGCTGATTCAATCGATACATGGATATAAGCACAGCGGCGACGCTTCTATGGCCAATGGCGGCGAAACGTCGAGCAGAGAATCGATTCGAGAGCAGTCAGATGAGTATTTTTAGCTTATGGTGACCTCGTATGGGTAGGGCGGAGACCAAGGGGGTTCGATTGCGGCGCCGAGGGCGCACTAGGTGTGAGTAGTGGTACCGTAACAGGGGTAGGCCGGCGCCCATGCCGAGCGGGACGACTCGCATAGCTGGACTGCCGGAAACACCCTGCCCGTTAGCTTACCTGTCCTTTCCGAACCTGGTGTCCTAGACCACTGCTGTCGCCCGCGGCGAACAGTAATAGTCCTGTGTATGGACCTCCTCGAGCATGCTACACCATTTGGAGCGAGCCTTAACCGCACGCGCGCTCTTTTGCCGAGCTAAAGTGGAACAAATAGGCCTCTCGCCTTGCCCGTAACCGTACTGTGAAGGAGCATCCTATTGTGTGTACAGAGTGTGTCTATGCCACGCATCTTCCGCGCCATGCCATGCCACAACCCGCCGTATTTCGACGCTACCGACTCGATCGCAGAGTCAACGCAGCCAATAAACAATGCTAGGCGAGGTGTGACTTGCCCCTCCTGCCGCATCCGGCGACGTGGCCAAAACCCATCCATAGTCCACTTCCGCTGTACACTGACCTTGCTTCTGACACCGGGGCATGAAACAAGAGCAGACCAAGTGATGAGGAAGCAAGTAAGAGAGGTGAGCTGAAACAAAGAAAAGCCCACTGAGCACTTTTTTGCCCAATGACTCGGGAGCCGGTGGAGACAAGCGGAATGTTGACTGATCAAATTGAGCCGTCGACAGCCATTCGCCACCAGCCATGTTCTTTGGAACGCGGCAGGGTAGAGTTTTGTGTGACTGAGCTAACCACAATACCACGACCTTGGTTTACGTCAAGCTCCTCCCTCGCTCGCCTGGTGGGGGCGCCGACGCACCGACGTACTGACGACAGCGGGCAGCGGGCGACGACCCCCACCTCCGGATACTGTTGGCAGAGATTCGAGCGATCAAGATTGGCTGGATGGCTTTGGGGCCGTAGTGAGGAACAAATGAGGATTGTGGCTGCTTACCACAGCACGAGATTCGCTATGCCACGGTCTGGCGTGCCTGCTTGAGCCAATTGTCGGAGCTTGAAAGAGAGGTGGCGGAGAGCGCGGAGCCAGCTTGCATGGCGGTGGCAATTCGAACGTCATGCTGATTGGTGGGGATGGATGGCGAAGGGGAGAAGTTGGCCGATTTAAGATTAAGAGTGTTGGGCATGCACACACAGTAGCCAGCTTGTTTGATTTTTCGAGGGGCACGTAGAGACAAGACAGCGTATGTAGACGTACTTTGCGCGCATCTTTGCCAAAGAGAAATCTCTGCCGTCCTTTCTGCAATGTGACCTCTGCATCCTGCAGCGCTAGCGCCAAGCAGCCGCGCGATTCGACTATGTACAGTACGCCTCTCAAGGTGCGGAAAAAGTCAAACCAACTATCTACTTAGATAGACGCTTCAGCCGCGTAAGCAAACAGCCAACGTGTTTGAATAGATAAACACGTCGCCTCGTATTTTCCACGTCCTAAGACGCCGTCGCAGTGCATTTCACTCTGAACCTCGCTCAAAATAACGGCCGAAACGCCGAGCAGAGGACAAAGCAAAAGCATCTATCAGCCGTCCTGCAGGAATAGAATACCAACAAGATTAAATTGCATCGAGAAAGGGCCTCCCAACCTTTCCCCTCGCATCCGCAACCCTACAAGCCAACATGGTCGAAGCGCAATAGTCAACGACGTAGCAAGGCAAAGCTCAGAGCAGATGGACCTTATACCTACCTAGATCGGCTCAAGCTGCGCGCATCCAGATGTGAAACGAGCTCTTCTTTGTAACGATGCGAGAATGGCCAAAGACGCCCAGCACATGTGGTACATACAAAACGGAGGGGGCTCAGTGCCGCGTCACTCTGGGCACACAACGGCAAGGATGGCCGGCGAGAATGGCGAGAATGGCGTGAATGCTGTGAATGCTGTGAATGCAGGTGGAGCGATTTCAAGGCACCGTTGCCTTGCTGTACAAAAGCGCGCGTCTACAGACCGAGCAAAGAGGAAAATAGAGCGAGCCCTGAAGCGGCGTTTGCTCACTGGCATCCAGTCTGGGCACACAAATAGCAGAGAGGAGCAGTGAGAGTGAGAGTGAGAGTGAGAGTGAGAGTGAGAGAAAAAGAGAGACAGACACACGGGCAGACAGACGGATCGAGGTGATGCGGCCTTGATCCCGATGCGCTGACGTCCATGGACATAGTGTACAGGCTCACGCGCAACATGAGCCAACGGTGGCCTGGCCGATGCGTGTAGCTCAGAGGGCAGTCGAGCAAGGGAGAGAAAGGAGGGGGGGGAATATATATATATATATATATATATATATATAAAAAGGCCCACTCGCTGTCAAGCGACTGTTCTCAAAGGCCAAGGGTTGCTCCAGCTCGTCAACCAGTCTTGGCTTGCAGAATGGTGCACGCGCAAAAGCCCGATTTTGCAACACATCACATGGTTGGGCCACGCGCCGCCTTCAACAACGGCTTTGCAGTCCGCCACACAGCTCGCCAGATCTGATTATTCGCAGCCCTCCCTCGGCCGCAGTCGGCAGCGTCGTCAACAATAATCGTCGTAGCAGTCCGACCTGGTAGCTTGTCGTTTGCTGATGCTCGATCACTGGATCAAAGCCGATCTACGTGTATCACCTGCATGCAAAGTGAGGGTCGCAGTCATATCCCGATCGAGCAAAGAACCATGCGGGCGATGCTTAGTTACCTTGATCACCCGCGACAACAGCGCACGTCAGCATGGGTCGACTTGACTGGTGATTTTGTTCACCACCGACTCCTTTTTTTTTTTCTTTTTTTTTTCTTTTTTTTTTTCTTTTTTTTTTCCTTCCTTTTTTTATATATTTTTTCTTTTCGTTTTATTTTTTTTTTATGTTCTGAGGGAGGAAAAGGGCTTGAGCAAGCCATCCCACTGATGGTCTTCTGCAAGTGTCTGCCAAACCCAACATCGGTCACCAAGCCACTCCTCATGCTCACCGGAGCGTCACTGGAGCCTCCGAGTCCGAGGGTCGCTCTGGACCTGTTGGCCATACGAAAAGCGGTGTTTTCGGCGCCAAGCATGCGAACGGAGAGCGAAAGCTGGCTGGAAGCGCCCTTAACGGAATAAAGGGAGCGGGAGAGGGCGTTGGGCGGGTCGAAAAGCGACAGGGATCGTGGCAACGGCAGGGTGGCGCGGCGTATGGCTCAACAGGACTCGTCCGCCTATACCGCCTCTTCATGCCGTCATGCACCTTGGCCAGCCGCAAAGAGGGGCGACGCCTCTGGGAGCCTCATGCGCCCCATGCTGCCGACGGCCTCTTGTGCGTTCCCGCGTTCTTCTCCCCCCTTCCTCTTCCGCCTGCGCTGTCGGTTGTCAACGGTTGTCAGGCAATCCTAGCACTCGAGCATCTAATGTTGTCTTTCTCTTCCTTCTTTCGTGCTTCCAAAATAAAAACGATGCGGAGGTTCAACAGATGGAATTCCTGGCATCGCCCAAGCTAGAACTTGGGCCGGACCTCTTTGTGCTTTCTGTGAGCCACAATGAGAGAGGAAGGTAGCAGCCATGCTGCCCACTTCTTCCTGCGACCTCGACTAACCGTTCCGGTCTTAAGCAAGGACACAGAGTAGTTAGGCGAGAACGCTGGTGGCAGCTCTTTGTGCCTCTGCTTCCAAAGGAAAAGAACAGGCAGGCTAAAGCACCATGTTGTTTTTGTTTTTATTTTTATTTTTTTTTTCTTGTTTTTTATTTTATTTTATTTCATTTTATTTTATTTTTTTTTTTAAGAAAAGAGGGAAAAAGCAGTGGTGAGTGTTGCACATTAATTTGCTTCCTCACTTTGCTCTCGCCGCCAAGCAAGCTGGCAGTGCCGAGATACGACTGGCGCAGCAGCTGCAGTGCCACCAACCTCATCGATCAGGAAGCTGGTCCACAATGCCGCCTGCCCACTCACTCCTCGTGATACAATTAATATAGGTGCGGCCAACGCAACTGCGCGAGTCTCCGGCCAATCGTGCAGACAAGCAGCATGTCGCCTACCGTTGTCAAGGTTCGGCACGAGAGGCAACCAAGCGCTACCCTTTGCAACAATTCCCCCTCTCCGATGTACACATGGTTCCCGTTTGTCCGGCCTCAACACTACTGCGCAACTGTGTAGCTAGGCTCTCCCTTTGACCACGCTGTCCTGGCCTGGTCCGCAACCCATATCTTTCCGCGAGCATCGGCACAACCGCGGATGCGAGGCAATCAAGCCACGACTGCACCATGTCGTGAAGCGAAACCGATATACCCTCCCGCCATAGGGCGAGCCATTCGCCATGCTACCAAGATTCGCACGTCAACGTAGCGTATCGCAGGCAGGATGGATCGAAAATGGTTTCGTTGGACGTTTTCTCCCCTCGTTGAGAGCGCGCTTGGCCCCGCCACGTCGCACTCACCGGTCCCCGCATCATCATCCACAAAGTACGCCGGCCAGAGGCGAGGCGCTAGTGTGATTGGGTCTCGGTGTTGATGTTTGAGAGCAAGATTTATGGGATTGCTCCACTAGGCTTCTTTAGCACTGAACCCCGCCCCGGAAGAGCCCTTTGGCGTCCAACGGAACGGAACTTGGCTCGTGACAGAACCACCTCGACGCCTCGCTGCTCGCTGCGATCGCCCTTGTGCGTAGCTCTACGACGAAAAGGTCAAGTTGGAGAACTAAATTTGAAATCGCAAACCTACCAAGCATCTAGAGCGACTAGTGCGTTGGGGTTTTCCGCTGTGTGTTTGCCTTGGCAGAGCATGGAATACCTTGTACGCCGCGGACGGCGGAACATTGGTTCATCCGGCCAATGCATCAACAGGCGTTCTGGGAGCCGTTAGACGGACCGGAGGGGGTTGTCTTGGAAATGAATCGTATCCATGCTGGTTGTTGGACATGGACCGACAGCAGCAGCAGCAGTTTGGTTTGGTTGGTGTAGGGACATTTTGCAGGTGGGTCTGAGCGAGTTGTGACATAAGTTTGAGTCCGAGTTGCAACTCGGCCTGGCGACGTTTTGCAGTTGCAGTCGAGACCAAATCAAAAAAACAAAGCAACTCGCATTCGCAGCCAAAACTCCCTCCGAGTTCTCACAAAATCCATGGTGAAGCTCACACCTCTCAGCTCAAAATTGGCCCATCCAGAATATTGCCAGAAATGGCTCAACTCGCACTCAAACTCGCTCAAACCCACCTCGTAAACGTCCCTCTATTTGCCTGTCCCACGAATCACCCCAAGCCCAGGCGCAAAATGGTGCTGGTCGTGCGAAGCGTGAAGTTGGGTGTGGACGGGTGCGGGATGGGGAGGTTGGAAGGAAATGTGAGTGCAAAAAAGAAAAGAAAAACAACCTGGATGTGGACCGCGTATTTACGAAACTATCTTTAGCCTGCTCCATCAGCCTTCCATCCGCACAGCATGCTCGATGAGCGTAACGAGCGAGCCTGATGTCGGGGCTGTTGATCGTGGCCAAAGCCAAGGAGGTCGAGCAGAGCAGATACGTTCCGTGACAGCCGGTACCACACTATCAACTTGTACGTGACGGGTAACGGGGGAAGACATCGTGTCGCCACGTGGCAATCTTATTTGGCGAAGCGACGTGCCTCCTCTGGCCTTGCCCTCTTGGCCTCTTGCCCACTTGGCCACTTGGTCTCTTGCGCACCTTGCCCTCAGCCTGGTCAAGTACAGTTTCGCTCGCTTTCTAAGCACGGCCCCGGATTGGCGGACAAACACAGAGGCTGGTTAGACAATGCACGGAAGTGCTGGCGGCTTCGGCCGTGTTTCAGGAGTGTGCCCATTCAGACACGTACGGACGTCTGCAAAGCGGCCAAGGCTTGGTGAGGGGTGGATATTGCGGCCTCGGATCGTGGCATGGCTCGCATCGTCTGCTGAGCGGCTGAGAAGGGGAGAAAGGGGCCTCGATTGTGATGCGCGAGCTGACAAGCAAGATTGCTATTTTTTGACGCCATGGGCTGACCGTAGTCTGAAAGAATACCTAACTACATATGTACTGTATTCCACTTTGGGGTGCACATTTCCGATTACGCTAAACCCTTTGCACTAAGTAGCCGTGGTTGCCACCCATGCTTGCTCGCTTTCGTTCATGCGAGCCTTTGCCTGTACTAAGGCTTGCTCAGAACCGCGGTACAGAAAACAAAATCCAGCGAGCTTCAGCGCCATTCGACGTGCAACTCACTAACCCTAACCCTCCCACGCCTCTGCCCCCATTTTTTTTAGTTTATTTTTTATTTTTTATTTTTTTCTAATACCTTGGCCGTGTCTGTTTTTATACCCTCCCTCTCTCTTAGCTACAAGTTCCATTTGCTTGCACAGGGCGGAAAAGTAGTGTAAAGCCTGAGATAGAAAGTACAAGCCCAAAGCAGAATAGGAAAAAGACGCCGGGGTTGCCTGCGACATCTCGCGCACCAGCTGCCTATGTAGCACAGCTAGCTCATGTAGCAGCCAAACTAAACACAGCGCTGTACGATAGACACGCCACGTTGTCCACCAGCGAGATTCGTCCGTCGTTGGACCGATCTCGGCCACTTGAAGGCCGAAGCCTGCGATTTATTTAGTAAGAACTGTGGGTCGACTTGAGCCCCCTTGGCTTCGCGATCACCCATAACAACAACCATCTAACTGCGATTGGTTTACATGAGTGGATGAGGTGATGCTCTGCGCTCTCGGAGCGGGTCGGTCCCTGGAAAGTCGGGATGTCGCCGTGTCGGTGTCCCCTATCGCGCCTTCCGCCGTTTGAGAAATAGAGTGGTAGCTTAGCCCTTAACTCGATTCGCAAGCAAACAATAAGCACAATGATCGGGCCTGGGACGCAGCGTAGCGTGCTTCCCACACCTTTGGTACTTGGTTCCCTGCAACAAGCCGACCCTGTGGCAGTGCACTTCAGGCCAGGATGCCGTACTAGCATGCGAGGCATGGCCACCTCTCTCCCGAAGAAGCCGCGTCATGCAACGGGTTTGGGCGGGCGCAAAGCCTGTGGCTTTGTTTTCTTTGCAAACCAGCTGCTTTGCCTAGATCCACGGCCTTTGTGCTTGATGTGTCGGTGGTGTCAGCCAAGACTCGACGCACCGCCGCCCTCAGCTGGATGCGAGGTGCTGCTTGGTTGCGCTCAACAAGGCCGGCCAAGCAAACACGCGCCTGCAGTGTATGCCTTGGCTCTTGTCTCCCTCTGCCAAGTTGTAGAGTTGCAGGGTTGCAACTTGCTTGCTTTGTGGCCGCGCACATATCATTATCTCAGACACAGCAGGTGAAGCTCAGCTAACTCGTCGCGCATATTCAAACCTTGACGTTGCGCGCACTCAAAAGCACCAACCAGGTCGACGCGCGTGGTGGCTATAGAAGAAAAAGAAACAGAATAGGGGAAGCTTGATTGCGTCGCAACCCCCACGACATTCGCTGCATCTGCTGCCTGTCTTGCTGCCTCGAAGCAAAATAAACTGAAATTCGGGGCGTAGCTGGACTGCTTGGGAGCGAGGCAGGTTTGTGAGTCAACCTTGTTTGCTCGCTCCAAAGCAGCACAGTCACGCCATGCACCGGTGGGTCGATGCATCGCATGGTGTCGGGGCCGATATCTTTGCCGCGATGGACGCAGCGGCTGAGCAAGCCCGCATCCGTGCCTTTCACCACAAAAATCCCCTTTGAAGAAAAACCAGCTGCCGCCCGCTCAAGAGTCCCCAACGTACTGATGCGTACCGCAAACGAAAGGAAGGCATCGAAAGAAAACCTCCCCGGTTGCCACAACGGTCGTGACTACTGAGAACGCGTCCGCTAACGGTTCGTCGGTAGTTACACGCCCTGCCTCAGCTGCGTCCGCGCCAAGCATCTTACCTTAAATGCTCTAGCTAGGATCCGTCCGGTGGGGTAGCAAGCCAACAACGTCTCTGGTGCTTGCCAATCAGAATGCGGTTATTAGTAACGGCAATCGGCCGTTGCGTTTCCCGACCGTACGGCTCGCCATAGGGTGTACCGTCTTTCTTTAGTGACGAGTGTTCTCCCTGGTATATATACGTATACATATGGTTTCATCTGTATGATAGCATTCGATGCTTGTCTCTCTTTTCTCTTTCTTTCTTTCTTTTTTGTTTCTCTCTGAGTCTCTCCTGCTCTTGCTTCTTCTTCTCCCCGCCACACCCTCGACTGTTTTATTTTTCTTTATTTTTGCTGGTATTTAAAAGGATGCGTAAGAATGCAACAGCAGCCCATCCGTCTGGCTCACAAGATCGACGACGCAGAAGTCACCTCCCCGGACGCCGACCGTCGACCCCATCGCAATTTTGTGAGCGCTATGTTCCCATTCTTGGCACAAGTTCTAGTGTATCGCTCCTTGCCACTAGCTTGGAGCGCAGGATTTGGCTCGCAGCAAGCCAAATATGAAATAGATTCTATTGTCAAAAGATCCCGCGGAGAAGCCGACGGACTATTCCAGCCAACACCGTCGATGGCTTCTCGGAAGACAGGAAGTTTTGTAGGGGGAACTAGGGAAACCTGCGCAGATGTGCAACTAGACAAGCTAGTCTGTAAGCTCACGGTTACTGTGACCTAGCCTCGATATCGGAAGCGGGAGGAGGGTTTTCTTTCTCAAAGGTCAACACCTTGCCGAGATGCCCAAGGCTCGCCGGATGCACTCACGCTGCGGAAAGGTAGGGCGCAGTGTAGAAGCAGCCGTGCGAACGGCGGGTTTCGGGTCTGTAGCAAGGACAAAAAAGGGGAAAAAAACACGAGCAGCGTGAGTATGCTGAGCGGGATTTTGAGTTGCATAGATAAAGTACTTAAGATGTGCAAAGTGAAATAACCGCCGGAGCGCCCGACGAGAAGAGGAGCGCCACGTCCTAAGTTGGGCGTGAGGCAGAATCGCCTATGTTGGCGGGTGGCCGGTCGCTGTTGCTCTGCTGGCCTGCAGGGTTAGGAAAGTCTCGGTGACCCGCATGTCCCTACTATCTCTATGCTCCCTGGTTGCTGTCTTCCATTTTTAAAACAACTAAAATCCGTATAAATGCACGAACCAGGTGCCACAAAGCCCTGCGGCAACCCTGCTTCGCCCTTGATTTCCAGATTCTGTCCTGGGTCTAACATTTTATCAGTTATTGTAATCCTGCCAAAATCCCGGGTCTGCCGTTGGTTGGCGGCTTGACCGGTCAATGTACCGCTGGTCGCCTCGCGTGGCCGCTTCCTGGGTCCTTGGCCTTATGTTTTAAAGTGACCGCTGCCGCCCTCTGCGCGCCTCATGTCTGTTTTCTTGATCTTTTCCCCGAGAGCCTCTTGGACAAAAAGAAAGCCTTTCCGGGAGGCTGTCGCTTCTGTGGGTAGTAGCGATAGATGGTTGTTGGGACAGTTGTTGGGACCCTGATGCTGGGCTTGGCGCGCTGGACCAGGCCAACGGCTGACGCGGTGCCCGACCCAGCGCACGAGGTTCGCGGGTGGGTAGAGTGACATGTCGGCACGGCCATGCATCTGCCTCTCTGTCTAACGCCCACCTGCGCCCAGCAACCACTGCAGCCAAGCGCAATAACGGATGCGCGGTGAGAAACAGGTTGGCAAGCCATGAGCGACAAGAGTTGCATGCGTAAGTAGCCCAACAGCCTTTTCCACTTAGTTGCTTTACCTTATTTTAGTTTAGTTATTCAATTCTTCAAAGATCCGCCTTTATATTTGTAAAGCCAATATTCCGATTTTATTTATTTATTAACTTAGATTCTGTATGTATATGTATATGTATATGTATATGTATATGCATATATATATATATATTTATTTAATTATTTATTTATTATTATTTTTTTTTTTTAAAAAAAAAAGAAAAGTTCCGCAACCTTGACGACAAAAGCTGCCCTCACTCATCGTCGTCCTCTGGTTTCTGATCTCGCTTAGCTTTGCAGCCTAGAAAGCCTCGATGCTCGCTGGTGCCGCCCGCCCCCGTACTATCACCACGGTGGGTTGCTATCCTGCTCAGCGCCTGTGACATCTGCCGCCGCCGCTGGTTGCTGCTGTTGCTACCGCCTCCCGACCACCGGTCAATCATTCTGGTCCCGACCCTTCGTCCTAGAGCCACCTACCGCCCAGTCCATCCCAGATCTGCAGTGCGGTGCCCATCCATCCCCTCTCCCTTTCTCCTCACCGGTCAGCGCTCCCCAATTGTCTTTGTATATCCCGCCATCTTGCTGCAAGAAGCTTTATGCAGTTTTTCACTTCGGTGCTGAGCCATCGCCTTTCCTAGGCGACTTTGATGCAACCGCCCTGAGGCCGGACCACGCTCGACCCTGCGACAGTGCCAACGCTGCACGCCCATCCTCATCTCGTTGTCCGGCCCCTCAATTGCCTACCGCTGCTGGTAACACGATCTGTCCTCGACCAGACGTTGGTAGAGGGCGTTGACTGTAGTACTTGGAGAGCTGGTGCCTGGACGTCGGAGACGCAATTCTTCGTCAACGCCGTCTTCCACCTTGCTTTGACCCGCCACTCCGCCCCGCCGCCCGCCCGCCCGCCCGTCCATACGTCCGTCCTAACTGGTCCGGGTCTGCTTTTGTGTCGTGTCCGCCACTTCATCTCGTCGCCATCCTTTGCTCGTCGTTGACACTCCTCATCACCCACCTATCAAACACGCCTTTTACGACTACTCTCTTCGACGCTCCAATCCGCAAGCGTGTCACTCTCGGTCTGGCCTTTCGACTGCCAACCCTACAGGCTATACGAGTCTTCCTCCCTGTCGCACTCTAACGCCGTCCCCTCCAGCTCTGCCTCGCCTTTCGAACCTTTCCACACGTTTCGCCACAAAGTTGGTTGCCGGACCTCCCGCCACTGTCCGTTTCTGCCACCCTCACCTCTTTTACTCGCCTCCGCTACCAGCTGGTTCTGGGCTCGCGCTACGACCTCTCGTCCATTTGCTCGCCATCCCGGTCATGGCAACCGTCTCCTCCGCCCATCTGTACCTATAATCGCCATAATGTGAGTGGGCGCCAATGTTTTTCTGAATGATGAAGAGCAGAATCCAGCCTTCAAAAATATGCCTCTCCCAAGGCAAAAGCCGCCATGAATTGTCGCATTCCTTTCACCCCGTGAAGGACGTATGGTAGCTGTTTCAGTGCCAAGGGAAGCCTTCGACGATGGCATCTCGACCCATCGTCCCGGATGTTTGCCTAGCCTCCATGCCATCATGATGGTTGCTTCACACCGCCTGCACCAGATGATGGGCTTGATTTCGACCAGAGTCGGGGATGCTGTTTTGTTGACATCGAGGCTTTGTGATTTCGCCCCCTCACAGCCATCCAAGGGGCCCCTCCTGCATCCGCTCCCCTGGTATTCTCTCTGCCCTTGCTTTGGCATCGAGCTGGCCTCGTTCTTGCCTGCCCCAGCAGCCATCTTAGCAGAGCTCGAGCGTCAGATCTCATTAAACTCATTTAAAGAGACGAGACCGCTGTTATGATGGGAACCGAGAGGAGAGCGAGTCTCGTTGGCATGGCCGCTAGCCCAACGTCAAGCTCGGCTACCGCCTCTGCCAACGCCGCTGTCCCCAGAGACTTTCAAGCGTCGATGTCCTCCAGATTGGGTCGCAGCGTCAGCGGGCCCGATAGCCCTACGCGGAAGCGGCCGCGATCCGACCTGCTTGCCGGCGCCCCGCAGCCTGGGCATCCCGCGCTCCCCTCGATGGCGTTGCTCTGTGGTGACAGACAAGACGAGGGTGGCATCGTCAACTCGAGCGCCGGGCCTTCGCGCGACGCCGCCATCAAGCGGCAAAAGAGCGCCTCGCCACCGTCGAGGGCCTACGATCGCGATTCCGAGGCGGCCTCGCGTTCGGCACGGCCCGGACCGCCACTCTGGCATAGTCGGAGCGACCGAGGCCCCTCGTTTGGCCGCCACGCCGGCATGGATCCGCTCAGCCACCACGGCGCAAGTCCGCGTCCATCCGAGGCGGGCGAGCCGGCTTTCGGCAGGGCCGGGGCCGGGGCCGAGGCCGACGTCGGTGCGCGCGACAGCCGCGGCATCGCCGGCCTCGTTGGCGGTAGGAGTTTCGAGGCCGATCGGCCGCCACCCGGCTTTGGAACGCACCCACGGCCCCAGAGCGAAGTGCCTGAGGCTGTGCGCGGCTTTCGCCGAGGACCGCTCCCGATGCCTTCGTCGTCGTCGTCAGCGGCATCCCTCGGCGGCGACAAGCACACCGCCACCTTCACCCCGCGGCGCCAAACGCCGCCGCCACGGCTGCCCGGTTTTGCCTCCCTCGACAACGAGACCCTGCCCCAACGGCCCAGGGACGATGGCTTCCCGATGATGGGAGGCAACGCGGGAGGCTTCCCGGGCAGTGGTCCGTCGTCACCGCGGCGAATGATGCCCTACCGTCCGCAGGGCCATCCGCACTACCCGCCACATCCGCCAGGCTCCCAAAGTCGCACGCCCATCCTTTCGCACGCCAGCCCTTCCGCATCAAGCTCATACGGCAATCCGCCGATGATCCATCCGTCCCTGGCGGGCCTTCCCGGCGCCGGTGGCGGGCAAGGCGGCAAGCAGCAACCCAGCTTCGTCAGCAAGCTCTACTCGTGAGTCTCCCCGTCCCCGCTTTCCTGCCCGCTCCATGCTCCTCCGTCGCGCAGCGCCGACGGAATTGAAAGCGAACTTACTGAACGGCGACAGAGCACAACCTTGATCTGCCGCTGCAGCATGCTGGAGGATCCATCGATCGAAGACATGATTACCTGGGGTCCTTCTGGCACCGTTTTTAGTGTGGCCAACCCTGCGGAGTTCTCTCGGTAAGTGCAGAACCGCGATGGCGACAGCATACGACCTTGATCTCTGACATGGGTCGATTCACCTTGTTCCTTTAGGCTCGTCTTGCCGAACTGGTTCAAGCACTCCAACTGGCAGTCCTTTGTGCGACAGCTCAACGTGAGTACGCCCGAGTCACACTGATCCTAGACAAACTTGTGCCGGCGCTCTTCCATTCTGTCGACTGACCCCCGAATCTCGCCCCGGTCCCCCGCCCGCCGTCTCCCCTTCTCTACTGCGATGCCTACAGATGTACGGCTTTCACAAGGTCAACCACTCGTACCAGGGGAATCCGACCGACGAGATCCAGGTGTGGGAATTCCGACACCCCAACTTTCGCCGAGGCGAGATTGGCCTGCTCAACGACATCAAACGCAAGAGCTCGCGCCAGAAGCGAACGGGCAGTCCGAGTCGAAGCCTTGCCGGAACGGATCTGCGAGCCGACCGCAGTGGCGGTAGCTCGACACCGTCTCCCGAGGTGCCGCTGGCGGCAATCCCCGGCGGCGGCAGCGAGATGGGCTGCATGGCTAGCGCCATGTTCAGGCAGGGCCCAGAGCACGGCATGAACGATCCTCGCATGGAGGCGCGCGCCTACGAGCTAGCCAGCTCGGACCCGCGTGGCCTCCGCATGGAGGACGGGCCTTTTCTGCCAATGGGCGATCCGCGCTTCCGACGTCCCAAGTCGGAGCTCCTGGCCGCGGGCGGTAGCGGTGGCGGCGGCGGCAGCAGCAACAACTACTCGGCGGCCGGAGCCGGCTTCCTGGAGGATCGCATGTTTATCGAACCGCAGATGGACCGCAACGAGCTGATGGCGCGCTTCGAGGACCTGTCGGAACGGTCGGATGCCATCATCCGCCACGCCTCGTTCCTCGAGAACCAGGTGCGCACACTGTCGGAGCAGCTCAACGAGTCGCGCGCCTACACGCAGCACTGCGTCCGCGAGGAAATGACCATCCTCCTCGAGCGCCTGGCCAGGTCTTTGGCCTCGCCCAATCAGGGCGGCGCCGATCCGGCGCAGGCGATGCTCTCGGTCATCCAGTCGCACCTCGCAGCGCTGCAGGCGCCCCGCGAGCGCGAATCTAGGCCCAACGACCCCAACCGCGCGAGGCAAGCCATGGCCGCCCCTTCCGCTACTACCGCTAGCCCGCCACAGTCGCACGCCTTTGCATCAAAGCGACCCAGCGTCTAGATAAAGCCCCCATATTGCCGCCCTTGCACTTATGCCTTCTCTTCTCTCCCTTCTTGCCCGAACTACCTTGCAAATCCCCTCTTGATCTCCTTTACCCCCTCAACCCCCTCAAACCCATCTCCTAAACGAAGCCCGCTGCCCTGGGACCCACTCACTTATATACAATCTTCTGCTCTATATGGCCGTCGCTTACCCGTTGTTCTTGTCTTACGTCTGCAGTCTCACCTAATTGCCCCCCTCTTCTCCCCTAACCCTGGCCTCAACGCCCGGTGTTACGGGGCGTCGCCTCATCTTTGTTCATATCAGCGCAGCACCCCGCGACATATCGCGGGTGTCCTGCATTCGCAAAAAACAGCTCCGACTCGAATTCTAGTGTAACAACAGCATCCACGTCTCTGCCGTCGGCTCTTGGTGGCCTGGTCCCGCGGTGCGTGTCTGATGGTCGGTCTAGCGAATCTTTTGGAGCGGGACGACACGGCGAGAAGGCAGGGCGTTGTGGTCGACTCGACCCAGTTACGTAATACCCTTCCACCTCCTTCAGCAAATGCTAGCAGACAACGAACAGGCTTACGCGAGACACACACGGGCGGACGGAAGGGTGAGGCAAGAAGGGTGGCATGTTCCGACGTCGGATTGCTCAACGGACACCGTCTATGACGAGTGTGGGGGAACGACGACGATCCTATGCTCCGTCTTGCCGATGCGGAGGATGGCCATCTGCCTTCCGCCGTCGGGACCTAGCAGGTCAGACTCATCGAGCATCTTATTGGTCGGTTTACCATCAGTCTTTGACGGTACAGCGACGTTGTTGAGGTACAGACCTCCCGACGCTACCGCCCGTTTTGCGTCGGCTGCAAGGGTGAGACGATCGAGAGAAAAGAAAAAAAGAAAAAAAAAAAACAAACCCATCAGCCGTCCATCGACACTGATCGAGTAGCGGATAAGGAGTAATAAAAAATAAGGCATGGTTTGGGGGAGCCATGGCGAAACCCACCTCTTGACTTGACCAAGTTCACCGTCGCTGCCAACTTTGTGATTTCGGCGCCGATCCACTCCTCCCTCTTTTCGAGCACCACCAGCGTCTTAGCACCGCCAAAGGCCTCTACTACGCTTTCCACATCCAGGTTCTCGAGTTCTGTCTCGTAGAGCACCCTGGTCGCCAACTCCGCCCTCTTCCTCGCTTCTTGACCCCTCACCAGCTCCGTCACCTCGCCCGCCAACGTCGTCTGCGCCCTCCTCTTTTTACGGTCCGCCTCGTGCTCTTGCATCACCTCGCGGATCCGCCTTACGGGAAGCAGCGTGAGCGCCAGCAGGTACTTTTCCACCTCGTCGTCGCGCGCCCGCAAAAAAAACTGGTAAAAATCAAAGTCGCCCAGCAGCCGCGGCGATAGCCACACGGCGTTGCCTGCGCTCTTGCCAAACTTGGCGCCGCTCGACGTCGTCAGCAGCGGCAGCGTCAAGCCGTAGGCGGGCGAGGCGTGCTTTTCCTCCCCTTTCCCCTCCGCCTCTGTCTCCGCCTCCGCCTTCCCCTCCACTTCTGCCTGCTCGGGCTGGGAGGCGGCCTTAAACCGTCGAATCAGGTCGATGCCCGCCATAATATTGCCCATCTGGTCCGATCCGCCGATCTGCACCGAGCACTTCCACGTACCCGAGTGCAGCACGCTGAAATCGTACGCCTGCAGCAGCTGGTAGGAGAATTCGGTAAACGACATGCCCGGCGCCTCGCCCGACTCGTCAGGCACCAAGCGCCACTTGACGCTGTCGCGCGACATCATGGTGAGGATGCGCGCGTGCCGACCAACGCTCGACAGGAAATCCAGCACGTTGAGCTTCGAGAACCACGCCAGATTGTTGACCAGCCTAACATCGAGCGCGGGCGTCGTCGTCAGCGCTTCTCCCAGCGCCGCACCGCCAACGGCTCCGGAGCCGCTGCCGGGTGCAGCGGCGAAGGCAAAGGCGGAATCTCCAGCAGAGAAGGCTTGTTCAGCCGCCAGTTCGACCTGTGGCCCACCGGAGGCCGCCTGTGCCGTTACCCGTATTGGGGTGGGCGTCGCCGCGCTGCCGCTCGCCTCGTCCGTGTCTGTTGCACCCTGCCGCCGTTGGATGTACTCCTGTGCCCGCTGGAAGAATTCACGGAGCTGCGCCGAGATCGAGGCAACGTTGTCGTCCAGCTCCGCCTTGGCGAGCGCCGAACGTTCCGTAGATCGACCCGAAGGATCACCTATTGAGCCTGTGGCTCCTCCAATCTAGCTTGGCCACAGGCGTGTAAAAAGATATGAGCAAGACCAGGCAAAAAAGGTTTGTTTTGGTTCATCCCGAGTCGAGCTGCTGAGCCACTAGAAACGAGCACAGGATGGGTCCGAAAACGAGCACCAAAGCAAAGAGAAAAGGGAATCGGAGCGGAACAGGGCAGACCACGTACCAATGCCAAGCTGGTATGGCCGTAACGGGCAAAGTGCAACAGCGCCATGAGCGGCATCAAGTTGCCAACGTGCAGGCTCTTTGCGCTGGGGTCGACGCCAGCGTAGACGGTCCTCTTGACAGGCTTGTGGGCTGTGGGCGAGGAAGGAACGTCGAGGCTGGCGGGCTGTAAATGTTGGCGGAGCGAGCGCGAGGTGATGGACTGGACGAGGCCGCGTTCGGTGAGCTCGTCGAGCAGGTGCTGCCGAGCGGGCGGCAGCGCCGTGGTGCAAAACCGACGTAGCGGCGCCAGCCGACGCGCACGCTGAAGCAGAAGCATGGTTGGTTGGCAAGCTCAAGAAGGAACGCTTGTATGGGTCGGGGAGGTCGAGGATGGGGGAGAGGGTAGACTTTGGGGAGGATTAATCTGAAGGATATCAGCGGGTGAGAGGCGAGCGTCGAGGTCGAGTGGACAAGTGGAGACACGCTGCAGAAACGGTTTGACCAAGTTTCTTATTCTTATTCCAGCTGACAAGGGAAAATAAAACAGGAAAATAAAACTCAAATAAAGCTCCGCCGCATGTGGATTTATGCAAGGCGGAACCGAGACGCTTTCTTGCCGCCAACCGACGCCAGCTAGCCACGCTCGAGCCATGCAGCCACCGCTCCTAACCCTCGCTCCACCTTGGATTCTTTGCTAAACGAATGGTACTATATTCATCAACACATGGCCTGGCAAACTGGCTAACAATACACGCCTCCCAAACCAAACCATTCCGTCGAGGTCGGTTGTTTCATCCACCCGCACCCCCGAAATTCGCAGCAGAGTGCACTTGCATCGACATCGACGGCGCCAATGCCCATTTGCGTACGATTAGCAGCTGCAACGCTGGTTTCCCGCCGCACGCCGACGGGTGCGCGCGGTTGGGGCTGGTGCGCCAGGATGAGCGTCTACAGCGTCCACCCTGCCCTTTCGTCCTCTGCACACGCAGACACAAATCACCACCCAATCAAGCCCGCAAAGGGCCAACAAGCGGGCACGAATCGCAGTTCTCATTGCATGGCGGGAAAGGTCGTGATCGTTCATCTCTTTCGTCTTCGTGTCCAATCATGAATGTGGGCGGACCATGTCCCAACGACTCGCAAGCACCGACAGCGCAAGCCAGGCGCTCGTCCCAACGCCAAAGCGGAGGGGGTTTAGGCGGGGTAGGCATCCTTAAAGCGCCTGTCGAGCGTAACCACAGAATGGAGGGGTGCGCAAAAGGTGAGTTTTTATGTTCTCGCAAGCTGCAGCAGAGGCAGGGAAAGTGACGTAAGGGGGGAAAGGGGTCCGGGTAGGTGGCATCAACACACTTGTACTCTTCCTCCGTCAGGGGCGTGATGCTGCCGTGCCTCAGACCATGCGGGACTAGGGGTTTTTTGCTCGGCTTCCAGACGCCCTTCTGCAAGTTGGTCGTCTCGAACGCCTGGTAGCCTGCTCCAGTCACATTTGGAGGTGCCAACATCGTCAGCGTGTATCCAGCCTTTCTCTTGTGTCCCTCTCCTCTCTTTCTCTTTTGATGCGGGCCAAGACTCGAGAAGAGACCTCCACCGCCATAGTAAGCAAAGGAGGACGGAAGAGCATGGGAAACCCACTAGTGTAGTCGTCAAGCCAGAGGTGGATCTTGTTGGGGTCGCCGTTGTCCTTGAACGACGCCGGGCCTTCTCGGGGGCTGAGGTCGGTGACGTAGCCCGGGATCCTCTTCCAGTCTCCAAAGAGGTCGGTGCTCGTCTCCTGGAAGACCTTGTTGACGTTCTCGTCCTTGAGGAAGCGCGACCAGCCTTGGTCGGTCTTGACAAACTCCTGGTCGATGAGGGGGGTGTTGGGCAGCTTGAGGTAGTCTTTGGGCTCGGACAAGGTGACAAAATCCTTGGTCGTGGCGTAGCGGATGTAGTTGAGCGTAGGCCGGCGACGGTGTTGGGTATCGTCGGCGTCGAAGAGGCGCGTGGACCAGAAGACGTAGAAGAGCTGCTTGTCATCGTCCCATACCGCCGAAGGTGCCCACGCCATACCGGCGGCAGCGACTTCAGCCTGGACAAGACGAGGCTTGGACCAGTTGACAAGGTCCTCCGACTCCCACACCAGGATGTTGCGGCTACCGTGCGTAGTCGCCACTTGCCAGGTGACACCCTTGGCTCTAATATTGAGGTCGGTCGCCAGGATCCACCACTTGGTCCGCGATGGATTGGACACGAGGAAAGGGTCGCGCGCTCCGCCCGTGCCCACGTTGTTGACCAACGCGATGCTCTTCTTGGAGGACGAGAACTTGAAGGCGGAGTCGCCCTTTGACAACAGGAATTTGATGGAAGGATCGAGGTCCGAAAAGGTCGCGACCAGGTAGCCCACGAATGGCGTGGTGGGAGGCGTCGGCGCGGCGCCAACACCGGCAAGGGCGAAAAAGAGGAGGGCAAGAAGAGAGAAGAAGCGCATGGTAGAGGTTTGGGCTAAGGCTTGTCTGGATGGTTAAAGGTGGGGAGCAGTTAGGGAGACGATGAGGGGCCGTATCGACGGCTGACTTATATGGTTTTCCTGTTCCCTTCCTCCAGCGGCAACTCCGTCTACGTTACTAAGCCGTCCATGAT